>JAUTDX010000768.1:0-100344 GCA_030844895.1 Ambrosia x helenae
TGTCATTTTATAGAACTTAACTAAAAATTTTAACGGCATTAGTTGGTAAGGACCACTATAGTTACAAATTCAAACTAATGGATCACACGAGTAGAAGTTGTAATTTTTAGGACCAAGTTTGTAAATAATAAAGTCTAGGGATAAAGAGTGTGAGATCTGGAAAGCATAGGGACCAACCAAGCAATTCACTCTATTATTATCTTTTTTCTTTGAACGGTCAACGAAAGTCCGATCACCCGGGTAAACTAAGGGCAAAAGGTCACCCACACATGTGAACGTTAGACGACGCTGGTGACCCATCCCGCCACCATATCAGAGGAAGTCCACTATCGAAAGGCCCATATGCTAAAATCTCTTGCTCAACTTCGAAAACGTTGCACCAGATGAGCCTCTAATCCATAACCTCCACATTGAAGGTCATGGAGCTACCAATACAACGCAAGGTTATTGGCTATATGGATGTGTTAAAATAACAACTAGGTTGAGTTGTGAGAACCATATGAACTCATTTATTAGTCACACATTTATTTAATTGTGTAATAGATTGTGGTTGTAATTAAACCATAATAAAATATTAATTGTGTTACATCAGCATAGTCATTTTGTTACATTGGTGTAAGGACGACGTATATGTATTTTTTTTCATTTTTTGTATATTTCTTAGTTAGCCATTTTTACATCATTGGGTAAAAAAAATTAAAAAAAATCACATTTTACGTCGGATTTCTCACGATTCTCACAACTGGAGGGAGTTCTCAATCGAACTGAATCCATTGGCTATATATATATATATAATAAAAGAATAAGGGTGGGACACATGACACTTGGTAAGGCCATCCATCCTTTGAGTCCATTCAAAAGTCTTTTTCTCTCTTGTATGGCACATGCACTTTCCCCCACGATTTTTTAAACGTTAATAACTTTTATATACTACATTTTAAAAACATTACACCAAATTAACGAGTGTTTTATTATCTTTTCACGAGTACCGTAGTGTTATAGAAAAAAACAAAAAAAAACGACTTTTTAGTGGAGTTTTGTTCATGCATAAGAAAAACACAATGTGTTCATGTAATTCATTAATCATGTCTAGGCAAGTCACTAATCATGTTAAGATAGCATATATGTGTTTGAACATATTATTACATATAAGAACTCGCAAATGTAACACCCCAACCGATGGCGGAAACATCGGGGTGCCACGTAGTGACGATTGTTCAATAGCTCATGGCAACTAAATAAAGTTTCGATAAATTAATAAATTAAATTATAAACCTTTACATACAAATAACATAGGTTCAAACAACAATAGTATGTTTAATTTAATTGAATCTAAGGCTTCAGCTCCTATGTGATCCACAAGCAATGTTAACTTCCAAGCAAAAATGAATACCTGAAACATGTTAAGTTTTGGAAAATGGAGGGGGTCAACTATAAATAGTTGGTGAGAATACATAAGTTTTAATAAAATAGTGATAAGATTCATATAGCAATTACTGTGATAGAAAACAATCAAAGATATGTGAACATGATCTACTGGTAGCTCAAGTCATTGTATTGTACAATCAACCCTTGTGTCGACTTAGACCTAACTCGCAAGTTAGTAAATGTTGTTACTGTTTCGATCATCCCTGAATTTATGCGGGGGATGGGTTTGTCAGACCTATAGCGCTATAATCTACACAGGCGGCTTGATCAAAGTTAATGAATGTACTGAGTCGGACTATATATACCACAACCAGTTCGCAAGTATATGAGTTTATTGTATGATGCGAAAATGTAATTGCACAAGTTTCAAACATGTTTCACCCCAAAAACATTGAAAACAGTAAAAAGTGGGGATATGTAAACTCACCTTAGCGAGCAAGCAAGCAAAATCCCAAGTAAGCAATAGCAGGTAAATATTATTCCCAAAGGTATCAACCTAGATTTAGCATTATAAAGTCTAAGTGTCACGAGTCTAACAAGTCTAAGATTTCTAGGTCGATCGATTAGGGTTCACTTGTTTTGGGGAAAGACGCTTAACTGTTAATGTTTTAGTTAAAATATATAATAATAAATTTTTTACATAGTTTAAAAGATATAACTTTTAAAAGTATGAAAAATATTTTGCCATAAATTATTTTCAATTTATCTTGTATTTAAAGCAATTTATTTTATACAAAAGATTTAAATAAAATAATAGGATAATTAAATATATACATATATATATATATATGTATTTCAAAAAGTTTATATCTTTAATCCACTAGATTGGAAATAATTTTAGAAAAATTTTGGCTTTTGAATTGTTAAAAACGAAGTTTTTATGAATTATTTATGAATAAAACAAGGTTTACATTATTATAATATATTAAATAACAAATAAACTATATAAAATAATTCAGATTTATTTAATTAAATAAAACAAAATTAAAATTTTAATACTGTGTATAAATTTCAAAAGTTTGAATCAAAGGTTATTTACTTATATATATAAACTATATCATATTTAATAATGAAATTATTGTTAAATAAATCTGATTATAAAAAAAAATGGAACTAACAGGGCTTGAACCCGAGTCCTTTAGGTTATTAATGCACACATGAACAAACTGCTCTAAGGGATAGGTTGATTGTTGATCCATCTCTAAACCTTTTAAAGGTAATCTGGTTAAACACCCTTCCTTTTAACAGAAAAAAAAAAAACAAACAAACCGGCTGTGCCCAGAGTCGAACCTGGGCAGCCTCTGTAAAACAACACTGAACCCACCAGCTGATCTATATGATCAGGTATCTGTTAATACGATTAAAAGCTTTATAAACTGACTCTGTTATCGTCATCTTCCCCAATTTAAACCCAACAAAACCCTAACCCACGACCCAATCAATTACCCGCAGAAACAGACCACAATTGCTTTAATATTATGTGGGGGTTTCGTTTATCTATCAATTTCGACCACTATATCATGATTTAATTGTGTAAATACGTACCAGGAGTGGTGTAATATGCGAAGAACAGAAACAAAGAGCAAGGTTCGATTTCCGGCTAATAGAGCGACGAACAGAGGAAATTGGTTTGTGGTTATTGTTGGTATGCATTCAAAGGGTAATGGGGAGGGGTATTTATAGGTTATTAACAGATAATGAGAACGAATTGAGATCGACAAGGATAGGGGTAATGACGGTTTAAGGTTTTGATAAAAATTCGGATAATCCAAACGAAATCTTCACGATTGGTATGGGTTTTAGGCCGAGTCTTAGCAGATAGACATGGATATGAAAACGAATCGAGGTTTTATATCAGATTTGGATCGAATTTATGGGTTGTTTGTAGATAAGGGATAAGGCTTTTAGATGTTAACTAAATAAACCACAAATCTTAACAAATAAATGCATAGATCAGCTGGTGTGTATATATATATATATATATATATATAGGGGAAAGTTAATTTGAGAACACCTATATTTCGTGCGAACCGTGAGAACGGCATCTAAAACCATTCAAATTCAAAATTTCTTTTTACATTTATCTTTATTACTAAAATACAATCCCAAAAACACAATTTACGCGTAAAAATTCAAACGTATACGAAAAAAAATTGTTTTTACACATGTGTAAATTTACTGTTTATACATGTGTAAACTGTTTCATTTACACATGTGTAAAAAGTTAATTTGAAAGTGTTTTGCAAGAAAAGATGAATTATTTGAAAAGAACATTCATTTATTAATGTTGTATTTTGATTATAATGAGGTTTGTATGAAAAAAATTTGATTTTGATTGATTTTTTTACTTGTTCTCACGGTTCTCACAATATTTAGCGTTCTCAAGATAACCCTCCCCTATATATATATATATATATATATATATATATATATATATATATATATATATAGGGTTGGGTTATTTGAGAACCTTGTTGAGTTGAGAGAACCATGAGAACCAATATCAGCCATTGATCTTGTGCAATGAATGGTTGAGATCAAAAGTTGTTGTATTTTGTCTTTTATGAACCCACTTGTGTTAATATCTAATTTTTTATTATAATCAAGTACAATTAAGGGTGTTTATGTAAAAACACCATAGAGAGAGAAAATAGTATTATAAAACTATATTAATTTCTTAATCATTATTTAAATTTAATATTTTTTTTTACCAAATTTAATTTTTAAATTCGTTTACTTTTTAAAAAAAATAACCATAACATAAATCTGATGGTGATGATTTACACTGGTGTAATTATTTACACCAGTGTAAATCTACCCCCTACACAAACCTACTAAAAAAACACTAGTGTAAAAACCAACAAACAACATACATGCATTCGTATTACACCACTGTAAAATGCCACCAAAAAACATCTATACATTCCTACCATTATTTACACCGGTGTAATTATTTACACCAGTGTAAATCTGCCATAACACAAAACCTACTTCACAAAAACTCTAGTGTACAAACCCAAAAAAACATCTGTACATTTACATTTGTTATTACACTGATGTAATCTACCATACACAAAACCTACTACACAAAACACTAGTGTAAAAAACCACAAAAGATCTACAAAAGATCTATACATCAAAACATCTACACATTTCGTATTTTTTACACTGGTGTTTTAACATCATCATCTTCATAACATCTCCCTGCCAAAAAACCCAAAATTTCAACATAAAAAAATGCTATCTTTTGCACAAAAAAACAGAAAAAATAAATAATAATAATAATAATAACATTTATTATACTAATAATAATAACAGAAAATAATAAAAATATTAATAATAATAACATAAATAATAATAGTAACAAATAACAGAAAATAATAGTAATAAATAATAACAATAATAATAATAATAATAAATAATAACAGAAATAATAATAATAACAAAAATAATAATAAATAATAACAGAAAAATAATAATATTATTAATAAATAATAATAATAATAATTTTTAAAAATAACATACCTCCACCGCCGTCTCCGTCGCCGTCCACCACAGATCCACCACCACCGCCGTCCTCCGCCATCTCCTCCACCCCCTCCACCCCCTCCGCCCCCTAACCAACCAAGAAACACCCCCTCCGCTTCCAGATCTGTTCAGATCCAAAACCCACCACAAAAAAAAACCCGACGCAGACCCCCCCTCTGGTCTCCCTCCGGTTCAGATCCAAAAACCCAGCACCCGACGAAGCACCACCGGTCTTCTGTTCGCACCCCCACCACGAAGCACCACCGTCTTCTGTTCGGATCCAAACATATTCGTCTTCGTCATCGAACCACCACCATCGTCTTCATCGAACCGTCATCATCGTCCCGTCATCATCGTCGAACCGTCGTCATCTCGTCGTCTCAGATGAGAGAGAGAAGAGAGAGAGAGAGAGGAGTGTGTGAGAGAGAGAGGAGTGTGTGTCTGGTAGAGAGAGAGAGAGGGGAGTGATTTTTATTCTTTTTTTTTTTAAACAGTAATATAAAGGGTGGGTGTGGGGTGGGGTGGGGTAGGGGAGGGGGTAAATTACTTTGTTGCCCTTTGATATTATAATAATAAGTGGTATATGTGTCATCATGGTATTGGTCTAGAGTGGTTCTCAAGTTCTCTCAACTCAAGGAGGTTCTCATATGAACCCATTCCTATATATATATATATATATATATAAAATTATCCTTTAATCTAAGTGGATATGTATTAATTTGTGAAAGACATATATTGGAATAACATAATAAAACTCCGTTTATGTTATAATTTTTTTTTATGAGAAAACTAATCAAATTTCTAATGCCAATATGATTAAAGTAATAAAATTTCGAGGATAAAATTTAAATGAAAAGGAATACAAAGAGTCTTATGTGAATCGATTGGAAAATACATTAAATGAACATTAAACCGAAAATACGCGGGGTTACAGCAAACTAAATATATATTCACGAATGTAGTTAGTTTGGTAAAAATCTAATTTTCTGTATTTTGTAATATACCATTACATATAAGAACCCGCAAACTAAATATATATTCACCAGGGCCGGCCCTAGGGGTGGGCGAGCCGCACCCCCGGCCGAGGCCCGTTTTACTCGGGGGCCTATATTTTCTTTATATATATAATTGTTTGAGAGATGAGAATATGGAGGAGATGATTGAGGTAGGGAGACGCTTGAATGGATCTGTATCTGCTAATCATCATCGCCGGAGTAATGCCAAAACTTGTCGGAGATGAGTTGAGTTTTGCCGGAGAAGAAGAGATATGCTTTGTTTTTTGAGTTTGAGTTGCAGTGAAAGATGTGGTTTCTAAACTTTAAAAGTGGCTTTGTAATTTTATAAAAGAAAAATGGTTTATAATATAATGCTCAAGTACTTGTACTCCAAAGTTAGACTTAGACAATCTATCTAGAAAACTTGTGTAGTTTTTTTTTCTTATTAACTTTATTCTTTATAAATTTTAAAAATTTTCCGTATATCTTTATTTGTGATTTAATTATATTATATTTTATATATGAGTGCCTTTTAATTATAATTTACAAGATTTGGTATTATATAATTAGTGATGTTTCTTAAACATGTTTATATTTGATTAAAAATGAACATTTTGTTTGTTATGTTTTCTACATAGTCAATATGTATAATATACTACTATATCTGGTTATTGAATCTGGTCTGATCAATGAACAGTAAGGTATTAGGTTTAATATTTGGTCTGATTATCAAAACAGTTCATTTAACTTTAATTGATAATTCTTAATTAGCTCTAAACTGGGTGTGTAGTTGAATGTTGAACCGTAAATTAGGTGATTGTAAATTGTAAGACTTAAAATTGAGTAATTGTTAATAGTTTACTTTTGAATTTGGATTTGAATTTCATAAATTATGCCTCCTAAACAACTTTCCGGTGCTCAAAAACATAAAAAGAGAACTATATAAGCAATGTGAGTCTCAAGCTGGTGCTATATATAAGTTTATGCATAAACGACGAAGAAATGACAAATTTCTATCAAGAATCCTAGAAAAGCACGAATTATTGGTTACTTATTATAGTATGTCATTAGAATATTG
The DNA here is from genome assembly GCA_030844895.1 of Ambrosia x helenae. Taxonomy (NCBI): domain Eukaryota; kingdom Viridiplantae; phylum Streptophyta; class Magnoliopsida; order Asterales; family Asteraceae; genus Ambrosia; species Ambrosia x helenae. The sequence continues at coordinate 7,030 of JAUTDX010000768.1, forward strand.
TATTTCGCTTTATTGTTGTAACGTTAATGGTTGTTTTAAAAAAAATAGTTTACATAATTCATTAGGGTCTAAGGGCCCTTTTTTTCCGACTCGTACGAGGCACTTATATCCTTAGGAACGGCTCTGATATTCACATATGTAGTTAGTTTGGTAAAAATATAATTTTCTGTATTTTGATTGGTACTGCTAGGAACATTGATTACAAAAGTTGCTAAATCGGTTAGATGTAGCCTATAATTATTAAACACCAGATAAATTTTTAGCAGATAAGTGATAATTAATCACCCTACCATGCATGGCTCTTAGATCATTTTTAATGTATGTACTTTGAAATCGACTGACATGCGGTGATTATTGAAATAGATACTTAAATTATGTATGAGTAGAGAAAATAGTCTGGAGACATGAAAAGTTACCATCCTACAATCTTTTTAGTCGATAGTAGTTAGATCATTTTATTTATCTTCAAAATTGATCTTCACTGTTTACCTATTGATTATTTATTTGGTGTCATCCAAGGTGATTGATTGTATATCCATAACAAAGATTAAACATATGTTATTCTTTCACATATGCTCACTTATACATCAAAATCGCCTATCATCATGACATCTCATTTAATGCCGATTTGGTTGTTTTTTTTCAGGCTCAATCGCAGCTTTAGAGTGTCTTGAAGAAGTGACAAAGTTGTACAGAGACTCCACTCAAACAAGAGGTGCACACATAGAATTAGAAGTAGGTTATATGAGTCATCAAGTGTTATCTTTTAAAAAAAAACTGAAAAAACGGCTTACTCTTTAAAAGGTACACGCATTTTGTCACTTCATATTAGATTTGTTTATCCCGAAAAGCAGCTAATATCTACGATTGGATTCAAAAACCATATGCTTCGGGCAATTTGGCAAAGAAAAAACTACTCGGATAAAGGGCTCTAAAATTAATAAAACAATTATTTTATATAAAAAATCTATGTAAATATAGCTGTTTCTATAATGGCAGCACAACCCCATTAACCCAATACAGCTATGATTTTGGTGTATAGAACGATGATTGATCATGGATACCCCTTCTCTGGCCACAGTGTTCTTGGGCCAAGTCCAAACCCAACATCACAGGTCACAGATTCTGCTTTGTCTCTTATTCTGTCAATATCTAACCGAACCATTTATTCAAAACCTCACAGCCCAAACCGGCATCTAGCCTGACGGACAGGTAACTAGGACCCTCTATTGGTCGGGATTCTATTATCCACCTCTTCCGGTTTCAAGTACACTGTTTTTTACGACCCGTGCACTTCAATGGCGGACCTAGGACTCTTTTCATCGGGTCAGTTGTCTACAACTAGTTATATATTAATTTTTTTCGTTCTGGGTCGGGTCAATGATAAAATAATTAAATCAAAATAAAGTAAAATAAATCATTAAAGTACATCAATTGTCGATAAAAATGCATAATATAGAGTTGTAGATGCAAATATTCATATAGTAGCAAATAAAAAATAAAAATAAAAAACTTTGAATACGAATACAGTGAAACAAATAAAACACAATTCCCAAATAATTTTATTGTTTTCAAATTATAATTTTAGTTAGGGTCAGTGACGATCTGTTTGACCGACTATGGTCAAACGATTGGTAAATTATCAAAGTTGTGGAAAATGGTAACATCAACACCAAAATCACTTATGATAAGATTTAAGTTCCAAAAATTTTGCAAATAATATTAGCATTTATACAACATAAAAAAAAATCAGAAACAGCAGTACAACATACCATCAAGATTCTCGACTATGATCAAAATGGGACTGCCCGAGGGTAATTCTCTAGCCTGAAACGCATTGGGTCCACCTCGGTGGAACAAGAAACTCGAGTAGATTATACACATTTCCAAAGAAAATGTCCCCAGGATGAAAAAAATAGTTCTGTTTCTTCTTTTCATGGGGACCGCAACATGGTTTAATCTTATAGATTCTGATTAAAGTTTTCTCCCCTAGATGGCTAGATTCTTTAAGGTATCTAGCTGTTCTAGCGTACCATTAGATGGAACGGATACAACAGTACCGTTTTCAGCATTCTCGTGTACCTGTTTGGAAGCTTTGTTTGTGGCTATTGTAGAGCAAAGGCCGCCTTCAAAGTATGTCGAGTATGGGAACTGTATTGCACATTGGTTTTTCCATCCTACCAAAATAAAAATAAAAATAAAAATAAAAATTTAATGTTCAGATTAAGATTTGCCAGATGAGCGGCAAATAAAAAGTTGAGACAAAAGGGTGGTAAGACAGACTTATTGCAGCATCTTGATCATCAAAAGCAGCCGTTAGAATTTTGTGAACCGCAACACAGTCTTTTAGCTTCCACACTTTCACAGGCCCAAGCGGTCCGTTGCTAATTTGGTTACAAAAAGACAGATTTTGTGCAAAATCATATCCACTTTCCAGAAAATGTTATCTGGACAATGAAATTACGAAAATCATTTTGTAAGGTTGGATTTACCTTGAAACAGGGTTATTTGGTGATGCTTCAATCAATTTGATTGCCTCCGCCTTCTTGTTTGGTTCTAAACAATACATCATTTCGGCCGCTGCTGCCCTGTGCATCAAAGAATCTGCAAAAGCACAAGCATGGTGTTTTGATGTTGTTCATAGCGCGTAATGTCACGTAATCATTAGTGTTGGAAAAAAGATGACCTTTATGTTGCTCAACGAAAACCTTATTTGCTTCCATCAGAGAATTATCATGCAGCTGACTACAAAAGAGAAGAGAAATAATATAATAAGAAATTACTCAAAAGAAACATGGAAGAATGCACTAGAAATATAAAAGGTAAAGTTAAAAAATAACCTGAAAGTGGGCCGTTCTGCTTCTAATACTCCCGAAATGAGTTTTTCAGCGTCTGTTGTAGGAGCGGGCCTTGATGCCACTTTATGAAAGAATCTTATCTGTGAAAACCACAATTATACAGGGTATTTTCACCTTCCTTTCAAATTGACAAAAGAAACATATACAATGGAGGATACATGTATGATTATCACAGAGTTATGGTGTTAAATTAATATACGTCAACAAGTAGGAATGACATACCAAGCAACGATGCGTGTCTGGGTTTTCAGCATCTAGTTGTACCAGGTGCTTCAAAGCCTTGTAGAGATAGAAACAGTCAAAGGTCAATCATAGGTGACAAAGTTGACCCTTTGAAGATAAACAGATAAATATGGCTAACACTTTGCCAATAGCAGGGTCAAACCGCAAACGAGTAAACTTAAAAAGATCGGCTGAAATGGGACAATCCAAAAGTCACCCAAAGTGTATTCATGATCCATATAAACTCCTAAGTCGAGTGATATCATAGTTCAAAATTATCATCACAAGTTTGCAACAATATAGTTTTTAATCATAGTAAATTATAGAATTGACAAAAGTGTTTGTGAGTCAGCCTGATCTGACATGACTTTACCCGTCCTTAATATAATACCCATCTTGACCAATTACAAGCCCGCGGGTTTTGCCACTCTACTGTTTACTAATAAAAACAAACTAGATGAAATGTGTTAAACCAAAGCAGTTAATGCAACAATAAGATAGGTTGAAAGAAAGCAACCGTCTGAGTTTTTCTCACTTAAAATAAAATTACCTGCAAGGCGAGCAAGATTTTCCCCTTTCTCATGTTAACTTCAAAAGACAGTAAATGTGTCTCCAAGTAGTCAGATGAGTGCTTCTGAAGCAGTTTCAGGTACTTTCCAGCTTCCATTAAAGGATCTTCAATCTAGGTCAAAAAGAAAAGATTACTTTACATACTGGTAAAAACAATATTTTCAAATGTGTGTTTGATACATACATAGTATATAACAATCCACAAATTTTTCAACAGAAACAGTATTTTTAAATAGACAGGAAGAAAACCTGCAATAATTTGTCTCCATGGGGATCTGGATCAACTGTCTTGACATTCCGTTTCCCATACTTGGAACCACCACCGACATTCGCTTCCTCACTCTTTACTTCTGCCTCCTGGCAAAACATCAAAAATTATGTCCAACAAGTTAACCAGTAAACAGAAGTCAGAAAACAAAACTGGCTGAAAGGAAACACGTCAGATGTGTCGAAACAACTGAAACAATTTTTGACAAGTACTGTAAATATTTATAGAAATTATTTTAATAGTGCTCTGAGTCATTCTATTATAAAAACTTGCACGCTTTTACTTGTTACCCAATTTGCCCATAAAAACTTGCACCCAACATACCCAACCGGCCCATTTTGCCACATGCCCACATCCACTCATTTAGTAAAAGCTCTCAGCTTAAATCAAGAGTAAAAATGTGAATACCTTTTTCGCTTTTGCTTCAGCCTTCCTTTGCTTTTGCCTCATTTTCTTCTTTTGGGAAGCAGGTAATTTTGCTAATTCATTATCTTCCTCAGTTGATGCCTTCGGAGGAGTATCATAAAGCTTGATGTAGCATCTACAGCAATCAGTGGATCACAAAAAAAGATTAAACAAAATTAACATTCGAGATACAAGAAATTAAATGTCAAAAGTTGGAAATACTTAATGTCTAAAAAACCAAAAATTTCACTCTCAGTCAACAAAACAGAATACGGTTTAGATGGATTAATGCCTAAAAAGGTATTGGCTTTCGTAAAAAATTTATCTACCGTAAACAGCCTTTATAAGCCAAAAAAAATCATCAAAGTTTTATATAAAAATAAAATTGATATAAGGTAACCAGCTTCCAAAAGTTAAAATTTAGGCAATCTGATCTGGTAACATGTCAAATTAATGACATGGCGTTAACTTGGACTATGTTGACTTCTTTTTGAATGACCCCAGAAACTTCACCTTATAGCTCCAATGGCTGCTTTGCGAAAGTAAGCATGAGCATGAAGCCGATCTTGGAATCTTAACATTTCTATATAGGAACGCAAAGTCATTTTTCTTAAACAATAAGAATGGAAATCAAATTGGTCTTCAGTTATATCTGCATAATGTTTCTCCACCGTCACAAAGTTTTTTAGTGACCGTCCAAGCTCGCCCTGCCGGAAATAACTTTCACCAGAAGCAAGTTCATACCTTCACATGGAGAGATTCAGTAAATTTTTCATATAATTTTTTGTTATACATATATGGTAACAAGTTTGTAACACTAACCACATGCACTGCATGTCATGCAGATTGGTATGTTGTTCACCATCTTTTGTGAACAATACAGCTGTCTTTTCTGCAAGGGGAACCTAACAAAATTCATACAAAACCAAAATTCAAAATAAGGGAATATGCACAAACGTTTATGATGCAGTTTCGCGTGCGATCAAATGGCTCATGAACAATTGATAATCAAAGTCTCAAATACGAACCAAAGGTTCCATGAACAAAGTTCATACAATTTTTTATTCAATCAAAAACTCCTTAAAAACATAAACCTAGGTACCCTTTTATAGGTGGAGAATCATAATGAAATAGGAAACTAAATAAAAGATAGATAGGAAATTCAAAATTTAAATAAAGAAAAGATTATATGGATGCTCCTGCATCAGTTTAAGCTCAGTAAGAGAAATAGAGAATAATATAACATATTTGGAGGTTGGACCTGATCAGCCTGCAGCATTCTTTTCACACACATACTATTTACATAACGATCTGCAAGATCCATGCACCTAGCTTCATCTGCTAACGCAGCTGCTGCTGTAAAGTCCCCAGCATGTTTTAGTATCTTACTCTGCAAGGAAAAAAAACACTCCATTAAGTGTTGCATGCTTTCCACCAGTTCACATTATTCCATTAATCATCAAATTCGTTAAGAGTCGCTGGATTTAAAATGTGGATACAAGAAAATAACACAGCTGCCTTTTTCTGAAACAGGAACCTATACGGTGATTATTTTTTATTTCCTTTAACTTCTGAATGTCAAGCACTTTAACTGTGTTTTTTAATCCCTCAGACTGCGCACTAATCAAATTCATTTTTTTCATCAAACTGACAATCAATTCACAACCTAACTCAAATGAAACAGAACAAAAAAAAAAGTTATGAAGAAATTGCTTAAAAAAGTGAACATTTTTAAGGATTCTCAATTTCTCATAATTAGGCGAGCTATTAAAATACCAGCAAGTAATAGATTGATGGTTTTCGCTAAAATATATAAAAGATTCCACATTAATATTATATGTTATAACCAAATAGAAAAAAAAAGAATAGCATAAGCAGACCTTGACAGAGTATAAATCAATAACAGTTGGGGTATGTTGCATAGCTTCCTCAATTTTAGCAAGGGCCATATCATACTGGGCACGTCTATCATAGTGCTGCATAAGTATAACAATATAAGAATGACATATGCAACATTATTCAAATCCAAACAGCTAGCACAGCATGAACAAACCTGAGCCAAATAAAAGAAGGTCCACAGAAGCGCTGAAGGTGGCTCTTTTTCTGATCTGGACAATGGATTTAATGAAATAATTACACACACTTCCACAAATATGAAACGCAATGAGCGGCGTTTATCAACAGGTTTTACCTTCCAGGGTATGCACCTGTCTTTTTAAGTGATTCCTCCAAGCCCAGAACCAACTTTTCAAGAACATCGGCCTATAAAAAGGTCAGAAACATGTCTCAGTAATGCAAAAGTTTATAACCTTCACTAAAGTATTTTACACAAACCTTGCCAGCATGATCATACAGTGGAGAAAGGTCAGAAAATAGTGACGGGACTCCCTACAGTTGCCATTTATACAAACTATAAGTCCGCATTGAAAAAATCACCAAAGGGATAAACACTCAAAATACAAGTACCTTTGTTAGCAGAGGCCTGACATAATAATCTGCCGCATCCCGGAACTTTTCACCATCTAAAAAATCTAGCGGGATCCTCTAAAGATTACATTGTGATTTCAGAATTTCATTCAGAACTTAAAAGTAGATATTTTTGTTGAATTTGAGTTGAAAATTGGCAAAAGGAAACAACATTTGTCCACCTTAACAGCGGAGGACCAGGTGTACTGCTCCGCAAGAGATTTGTACAGAGCATCCAACTTATCTATCTCATCAGAGGTATATTGACCAGTCTCAGAATGCAGTCCAACACACTTCTGTAATCCTTCATAGTATCTAAATAAAAAAGGTTCAATTATTTTATTTTATATATATAATTTTTTTACAATGAGAATTTTACAAGCTGAATTAAGTAGCATCAGTAGACTCTGTTTTCATCATTTCATGTACCTGTAGTTATCAGGATTCATAGTAAGCAGTACCCTATACAACTTTTCACCTTCCTCGAGCCGATTAAGCTTCACAAGAAGGGAAGCCTCCTCTTCCTTGTAGGATAATTTATCAACCTAATAAGACAATCGGAAGTTCAGAACAAGTTAACTGACCATGTCGTCTGATTATCTGAAAGATAATTCAAAGTATCATGATATACTTACAATCTTGGACTCTTTTTTGTGCAACTCCTCAAGTGCTTTCTCAAGAAAGCCACATTCCTCCAATAAAGATATCTAGATAGAGAATTTTCTTAATAAGTTCCTTAAAAAAAAGTTTAATAGGGTAGCAAAAAAATGTCATATGAAATATTTTTATCGTTCACATGCATAATGGCTTCAAAACAATCAATAAACAGATTTCATTGTTGATAGCCCTAGCCCCTAGCCACTATTAGCTATTACCTTGTATAACAGCATTTCCCCGTGCTCACAACGTTCGCTTTCTGGAGGATAATCATCTTCAAGAGTCCCTTCATATGCTTCCAGAATATCAATTGCTTTTGATGCACTTGTAAAAAAATCCATAAAAGGGTTAGAGACATCCAAAGATAAGAATGAAATTGCGCTACCATACCTAATGTTTTACAGTGAGTAAGATCTCCCTTCATGAGACTTAAATGAATAGCTTACTAGGGTAATGAAATTAAGATATGGAAAAAAATCTGCAATTAACTTCCAAGAAATGTGCAGATGGATGCTAGGCTGCTAGTGCTAGCCACGTACTTACAGAAAAAAATGGAAGTTTAACACTTCTAAAAATTCATGATAAGCATTTCTACCCCACACGGATATATAATGTAAACAAATTCTGTGAATCAACATGAAGTTTTAACAACTTACTTTGAGTTTAGATGATGAGAAACTGCAAAACCAATCCAGTTCATCCGATGATTGGGTTTTAAAGTCAGCAATTTTTGTCTAGTTTCAACAAAACCTGCCAAGTCACGCATTTGTGCCTATAATCGGATGGGAAAAGACTCTATTAGCTACCCCCAAAAAAAAGAAAGCAAGGAGTTGACAAATCTAATGCCATTGGTGCTGATAATTCATGATATGCTAAATAGACAATTAAATATTATCAATTCTTTTCAAACTACAAAAATAAATCATTTCGGTTCAACTTAAGAGCCTTTTACATCACAGTGTAAAATGTCACACAATTGTTTAAGTGTGACTCCAAACATAGATCATAATTGTATGACTACAAATATTAATCATTTCAGTCCAACATTAGTCAATTATTTTCAAACTACAAACATAGTTCATAATTTCTTGATAAGTAACAAGAAGAAAGACAAAAGAATATGCATGCAATGTAAGGATATGTACCTGTAACAGAGATAGGTCCCTAAGTATTTCAATGTTGTCAGGATCTATCCTTAGAGCATTCCTATAACATTTTATTGCCTCCCTGTACTCTCTGTCTGATCGGTAGAGAAGACCAAAGACATGCCAACAAACATGGCTTTTCAGGTCATTCTACAGTTAAACAAGTGAATTTAATATGTGACAACGGACTGATATAAAAGATCAATTCAAATAAGTATATACTATAATGTATGGTTTGAAAGTTACCCAACCTTCAATCCTAGCTTTACAAGCTCATATGCTTCTGGCTTACGGTCCATGCAGTTCAATGTTAATCCCTTCATTGAGAGGGTTTCTAGTAACAAGAAAATTTAATTAAACAGATGAAAAAATTATATATGTATATGTTACCCACTGGTATCCCATGACCAGAGGCAACTTAATATATATTGATATCCATAGTATATGGTTATCAAATTCAGAAAATAAAAGTAATTCTAATGGGAAAGGAACCAAAAAATCAACTGTTTTTTCTTTTCATTTCTACAGGAAGCATGTATAACAATATTGGCATAAGAAAACAAACATGCCCTTCTACTCTAAAAATAGGACTTAGTATAATAAATATAATATAAAATTCATTTTTAATAACTTTCAATAGAGAACGTCAATGACTGATAATTGAAACAATGTTTCACACCAGATATATAAAACTTCTACTAAATAAAAAACTTTTCACAAACCTCCATGATCTGGGAACTTCTTCAGTATAGCATCTGCAGCCTTAAGCCCCTTTTTATACTGTTTTATTTCATAAGATTTCTGCCAAAGTGACAATTGAGAGAATATGGTATTAGACTATAAGTTTCTCAGTATACAAAAATCAGATTTCTAAAGTATAGAAGTAGCATCAAAACAATGCAATACTACGATAATTTGCAGTTAACCCCTCATGAGAGCGAGAGGGTCAAATATTACGAGGAAAATATATCAAAATGTATTTGAATGAATTAAAAAATAAGGAACGACTTATTGAGCCTATGTTAAGGAGTGATGCCAACTGTGTTTGTTAAAAAAAGAGACCAATATGGTATTATACTAGAGAGATTGTCAAAGAAACCAACTTTGTTCGTTAGGGAGAAAAGGGACAAAGGAGACACAAAACAGACTTAAAGCAGTTTTTATCGGTCTTGATAAAATAAAGGATGGTGTAAATTCAACCCTCTTTTAAAGAAAAGGGTATAATAAGTTTAGGAGTTGGTCAAGAATCAAGATAGGTCAAGGATTAATCCAAATAAAAGGTCAATAGCTAACTAGCTAATTAGTCTCACTAATGTCCTAAAGAGAAGGAACGTGGCATGATCTTAATTTGCAAGCTCCTAGTGATCAAACATACAAGATGACATACAAATGATTATGCTTTTCACATACGACTCGTTTTTACTCATTTATATCTCGTGTTTATAACACAATTTTATGTTTTATGTTCCCAAAAAGGGAAATGAAGGATTTTTGCGTCTTAATTCTAAGTATTTAAAAAGAAGTAAAAAATCACATAGTGTACTTTTCAGTTAACAGGTCTTATCGTGTCTTATACTGGTTATCCATTGCCAGGTTATCTATCAAGTAGCATTTATTAAGAAGGTTGCTAATGCTCTTATAGCTTCTTCTATAATTGATGGAAAAATGTTATTGTATAAAACACTCCTATATTCTATACTCTATTTGGCATTTAGATTCCAATAATAATAATAATAATTAGTACAGAATAACAATCTTAATCATATGCTAACAGAAACTTGCAGCCGTCGAATAAACCGTACCGTCTTAGTAGTTCTATCTGAAACTTTCATTATTAATAATATAAACACCAAAAACTATCCACAGTTAACTCAATTTACTAAACCTAAACGTGTTACTGAGTCAAAACAACATGAAAAAACGAATAATGTTAACGTGGATTCAATACATACAAAGGTTAAGATGAATTAGTATAAAGTGTTTAAGATAGATGAGCTTACAACGATGAGTTTAAAGAGATTGGCTTCTTTAGGAGGAAGCGAACCGCCCATTGTTATTGCTGTTGCTTGTGTTGCAAGAATTGTAGAGAGAGAGAGAGAGAGAAGGTATGTGTGTGTTGATGGTTTAATGAGGGTTTTATAAGGAAACGAGTGATGCGAAAGAGACGGGGGAGAATGAATGGGGGCGTTTCTTTATTTATCCAACCCTACTACTTATAAAATGGAACGAAGGTGCGATGGTGTAAACTAAACTAGATTTGGGCAATCTTTTGAAAACAGGTTTCTACCGGCCGGTTATACCACCTACTGGTGTCCTGAACGGTACGAATCAATCTGGTAATTTAGGAAAACGGTAAAAGATTTGAACCGGCGGTAAATTCCGGTATACCATTTTATACCATTGTACCGGTACCGGCACAAGATTAAGCTTTGAACTTTATTTGCCCATAATGTTTGGTGAGAAAGAGTATCAACCGGTTTCTTAACACAAGATTAGTTGTTTTATATATGTTATTTATCTTACTTAATTTTAGTATTTTTTTATTACTGGTAACTAAAACTTCTTATTAATAAGTGTAGAAAATGAAAGTAGTTATACTTTTGTTGACTAGGATGACGATGACATTGAATTTTATCTTTAAGCGATTATGAACTTAATGGATACAACACTCAAATGACATAACGAGTTATACCCTTTTATATAAAACAACTTTAATGAAAATTGAGTGCTTTTGGATTATTTTTTATTATAAATTCACTTTTGAATTATTATTTTTTATTATGAAATCATGTACTATTGGATATTTTTTTGAGTTAAGTTGTATTTTATAGAATTATAGCGTTAACTAGTCAATTCGGTTAAACCACCCGGTTCAACCGGTTAAACCATTTTACGTCCAATCCGGTATAGTTTAAAAACCGGTTTTTAAAACATTGGTTTGGGGAAAGTTTAGAGGTTGTATTTGTAATTTTTGTTGCTTCTTTATTTTAATAGTTTTAAACTTTAAAGAGATTTGTGGTAGCAGGTCGTAAAAGGGTTGAATCGAGCTCAAGTTATGCTTGTTTCGAACTATGTTTTCAATGCTCGAGTTCCGCTCGTGAGTAGTTTTCAATCTCGGGTTTGGCTCGTTTGTTAATTTGGTAATTATGTAGTTATTTTATTTATCATCAAATAATTAGAATTTTTTTATATAATGTTATATGTATTACTCCGTATTTAATATTTTTATATATTATAATAGTTATTATACAAGTATATTAAATAAAGGTAATATAAGTGAAAGCTAGGCTAGAGAGCCACAAGCTCGGGCTCAAGTAACTCATGAGCGGCTCGACTCATTTACCCATAATGGTGCTAAATACGAAATGTCACTTCACATCTCTTACTCTACAAGTTACTGTTTTGTGCCCTATTGTTTATGCAATATGTAAACATGTCAGGCATATTTAGACACAAAACCTGTATAACCCAAACCATTTAACTTTGTGTCATGTTCACATATGGGTGAAAACTGTCAGCCCTAGAAAATATTCATTAATAACGTTCTTGATCAACTAAAACTTTGAAAAAATCAAATAGAAGCTCGGCTCGTTCGTTACTTTAAAGTACACATGAACACAGGATAGGAAACTGAGTCATGGCGCCTATAATAAGCTATAAGCTCGAACTTTGACTAGATAAAAATCGACCCCTAAACACAAACCATCCGTCCAAATTAAAGAACAAAAACAAAGCTATCATTTATAGCGAACGTTCCCCATGGTGAAGAACCGTTGGCCTCCGAATAAGTCGTACAATAAAGATGAACAAAAAACGTCTAAACACGCTGCATGTCCAACTCAACCCCCAAACACGACTAAGTCCTCAAAATTAGGTGATAACAAGTACAAAAGGTAAAAGATTAAAACAAAAAATATAGCCAGGAGAAAAGTTTTACTAAACTTGACACAAAGCGACTACTCGGTATTTCATGTCCTATTGCCTCACTTTCACCAAATAAAAACTAAAGAAATAAGCCAGAATAAACCTGAAATTGGAAAGAAACGAGTCATCAACCAAAATTATATTCAACGTTATCATTTAACAGCCCATAAGGTTTTTTTATACCTCGCATCCAAAAAGAAAAAGTCCAGCCACCTATCAGACTGCATTCTTTTACTAAGAAGACACAACATGAGCAGGCATTTAGAACATATACCTGAACATATAAATAAACATTATAATCATAGTCCCAGAATTTCATGTAGTCCGATCACAAATCAAATATAGTTCATCTTTCAGACGGTCTGCAGACAGACACTTCATGTATGTCGCTCATAGAACATGATAGAATTAATATAAAATGATGATTACCGTATATAATTGGGAAATACAGTAGCCGTCTAGAGTGATCCAGGAGTTAACGGGAGAACACTAAAAGCCTAAGGCCTGCAGCACCACAAGTACCACTCAGTGACTCAGAACAAAGAACTCATCAGGAACTTTTTCAGTTGGAAAGTGATCTTTATCAGCTAATTTCAAGAGTTTTTTGACCTATTTAACGCTTCACTGATCAAACTTCATTTCAGTGTATCTGCACAGAGAGCAAAAACAGCCAAAGTCAATCCATATGTTAAAAAACAATATCTAAAGACAAAAAAGATGCTTAGAAAACTCAAGCTTGCCTACGAGCTTTGTTTTGCCGTTGTCTCAACTCATCCTTTTCAAGCTCTGACAAAACAAATTGAATTAATTGTTTAAATTTCAAATTTAACAAAACTTAGCTTAGCAGCATTAAGCCTTACCAGGTTTCTGAGAAAGCTTCAGTTCACTGCTAGGTTTATTCATAATACTGTCTTTGCTGCAAAGGAACCAAACAAATAAAAACCAAGTAAATAAATTGCGGTAAAATCTGTTAAAAAAAGCTTCGGCAAATATTGTTGTACTTTATTGGAGTGAGTGAAGCCGGTTGGCCAGATGGGTGGGCATTATAAGAGCCATCCATTGTGATATACGGGTGGTATGGTGCACCTAGTCCAGCAGCGCCTAAAGCTCCAGCAGCACCAGCCAAAACGGGTAACCTAGTATGACATTGATTTGGTACTCAACTTAAGAAAGATAAATTAAAAACCATATTTAAAAACCTTAAGTTTTGGTACCATGTCATCTCTGAGTTTCCCATCCCATTGGGTTGACCAACATAGCCAGGGAAAGCCATGCCAACAGCAGGAACTCCAAGACCACGAGGATGCTGCTGCCCTGCAAATTGCATAACTACATACCAATCCACAAAAAGTAACAGATTATATCTCCAAGAAACTAATGAAATTAAAAAAAAAGATATTATGAAAAAAAACCTTTATCTAATAGTTGTTTACCTGGCAAGAATGTTGGAGCTCCAGGGAAATTTTGATCACCATAAGAGAATGAGCTCATTCCACTGCTTGGAAGACTACCTTTTCCTTTTCCAACCAACATAGTCTTAGAATCATTAGATTCTGTAGAAGATTCAAGATCTATAGTTTCAAGACCATGTGCAGGACCGGATGTTTTTGGTGGAGAAGAAGCTCGGGACCCACTAGCAGATCGAGCCACGTACTGCTGACTAGAAGGCTGAAGACTGCGTTTATTTACATTATGAGATGGCACTGGTTGATAGGCCACTTGCCCAAATGAAACTGGAAATCTCCCCTCAGCCCGTGTCTGCGACTTGTTTAGAGGCTTAGAGATTGAATCATCTATATGAAGCTTTTCTATACCTAATGAAACAGAAGCATTTCTTCCACGTGATATGTTGGACTGAGAAGTTGGATAATTTTCTGCCATGCCAGGAGGACGTGAGCCCCGAGTAAATGATCCACTATGAGTCTCTTTTGTCCGGGTCAAGTTGGTTTCTCTATTTGAAGAACCCGAAGGATAAAATGGCGGAGAAGCAGAATTCAAACTTGACGCAACAACATTATTCCTATTGGCAACTTGAGAAGGTTCTGATGTGGCTGCAGATGCTCTTCCTGAACTTGAATGTGAGGTTTTCTCCATTGGTTTGGCTGGCCTAAAACACTTGGTGATCAAATACCGAACATATCTTAAAGTAATAGTTGAAAAACTATGAATCATAATATTTCTACTTACTGTCGGCCTTGAGCAGGAGCCTCAAAAGTGTCTTGCGTAGAACGCTGATATCTTCTAGGGCCTCTGCCTCTTACAGATTTGGGCCCAGTTGTTTGATTATTATTGTTGTAATTTTTAGGCAATCCACGACCTTCACCTCGATTTCTACCACGACCTCGATTACGACCCCTGGGACCCCTTCTACGCTGAGAATAGAGAAGATATCAGAACACAAAGATTATTATATGCATAAACACACGTATATCAAAAACAGTGGTTCACCTCATAGGAATGCCTATCCTGTGTAGTCATCTCTTCAAACTTGTCATGGCCCCATTTACTGTCATCTCTCAACTCCCACAATTTCTTTCCGTCAAAAGTACGCCTACATTTATAAACAGGACTTTATAATTTCAAGCATCACTAATGGTACGGAAAAACTTGTAAAGAGTTGTCGCTCATAAAAAACGGAGCAGTAAACCAGATACTGAATAAAATGTACTTCATTCTAAAAACAAGACAATAAGATGACACAATTACAAAAAGGAGCAACTTCTTCAACTTAATACAGGAGAAACTGGGAGAAAACAAAAACACAGTTCATAGTTTCAGGTTAAGTTTCGTAGAACATACAACAGTAGGACAATTTTCATCAAGCAGGCGCACCACGTCACCAGCAAAAGAATTTGGTTATCTCCAACAATATGCTAATCTTAAAAACTGAAGCATTATTTTGTTCACTAGAAAATATGTTTCCAATGTATGTTCTTCATGTTTATCAACTATCAACCATGATAACATCTCGCCTACCAAAGTTGTAAACAGGACTTTATAATTTCAAGCATCACTAATGGTACGGAAAAACTTGTAAAGAGTTGTCGCTCATAAAAAACGGAGCAGTAAACCAGATACTGAATAAAATGTACTTCATTCTAAAAACAAGACAATAAGATGACACAATTACAAAAAGGAGCAACTTCTTCAACTTAATACAGGAGAAACTGGGAGAAAACAAAAACACAGTTCATAGTTTCAGGTTAAGTTTCGTAGAACATACAACAGTAGGACAATTTCCATCAAGCAGGCGCACCACGTCACCAGCAAAAGAATTTGGTTATCTCCAACAATATGCTAATCTTAAAAACTGAAAGCATTATTTTGTTCACTAGAAAATATGTTTCCAATGTATGTTCTTCATGTTTATCAACTATCAACCATGATAACATCTCGCCTACCAAAGTTGTTGGAACTCCACAAAATATCTAATCCGAAGGCTATATAAAAATTCCAAAGTTGAAACTAGTCGAATAAGAAAAAAGTCAGTATTACTACCTCATCTCCACTTGTTTTGCAAATTTCAACCAAAGTATAGTATTGAAATTGTATTTTAAAACAATCATAACAAAATGGGAAATACAAAACGCACAGTTAGGAATTTAGGATCATAAACCAAAAGACGTGCTTCAAAATTCCATTAGCTAAATGGAAATCTGGAATCATATCCCATACGTTGTACAGCAAAGTCGACTCGTATTATAACACATTCTGTGAAAGCAAAACAGATCACAAGTTTATAGTAATATGCTTCATGCTTGGATTATTTAGTGGTTGAGGTGAAGAACTAAGAGTGTGTGTAGTGGTGTTACCCCACTGCTACATCAATCACCACTGAGGGGCACCACCGCCAACGGTAACGCCATTCCCCTGTTTAAGCTCGTGAATGTAGAAAGTGACCGTTGGTGGTGGTTTCGGAAAAAGGGGGCGTCAAACACCTTTAACGGGTTAGCTAGTAAGAGCCTACTATCTACGTGGCACTCACTTTTTTCACTAACTAACTAAAACCACTACACATAGACATGGAACCTATTCAATTCACATCTAAATATAGCAAAACACCTATACATACATGATACATCGAGACTATATATAAACCAAAAAGGAGTACAAAAATCACCTGTTCCTACCGCGAGAACCGTCTCTAAACCGATCATCATGCATATAAAACGCCCCGGCTGTTGGCACAGCAAACGGCTCATTCTCCTTCTTCTCCTCCTCTTGTCTTCCCTCTCCCACTCCTCCATCCACATTATCCCCAACCCGGTCACCCGCTCGATCGTTCTCCCTTTCAACTTCCTCAACAACAATAACACCTTCAACTTCAACTTCATCTTCCTCAACCAACTCTTGTTCTTCCTCATCAACTAAATCCAATTCTTCTTCATCATCATCATCATACTCAGCAGCAGCACCCTGATCATCTGATTCATAATCCGAAACCCTAGAACCAATTCCCATCTCCCTAACCCTAACCCTAACATCATGATTATCGTCATCATCATCGGTTTCATCGTCACTGGCCTCTCTCCGTCGACGCATATTGAGAGAAAGCTTTGCTTGCTCTGGATCACTCTCGTACTCTTCTTCTTCTTCTTCCGCCATTGATACTATCTAAACAACCGTATGAACAAAAGTACAAAACCCTAACCCTAACTAACGCCTGAAGATAAGAAACAATCGACTAAATATCTGGAGAAGGATTGGAATGGACGAAGATTAATAAGAACAGGATTTGATGGGTATTTGGTATTAGAAGACGACAGTTGTAGGCAAAATATCTCTGTATTTATAGGGCAACTATAAGATAAGGGTCGAACTAGTTGGTATATGAACCGAAGACACACGAAGATAGGAAACACATGCTCTAGTTTCAAACTTTTTAATTAATCACTTTGTATAACTTGATACACAACTTTTTTTTATCATATTCAAAATAGTGTTTACAAGTGTAATTTTTTTTTTGGAAGTAAAACACACGCGAGTCCCTAACCTCTAAACTATGCAGTTAAATCGGTTTAAGGGTCGTTCTTTGAGTCTTGAGCTATTTGAGTCTTGAGACATATGTTATAGCGTCAGATATTAGTAATTTTAATATTATTCATAATATATAATATGTGTATACATGAATATTGATAAACCTATATAATTTTAATAGTAATCTCAAAAGTAAAACACAAAAGTGTCCATATTTGAAATTTTAACATCGAGATCTAATCAAAAGCCACAAAATCTTCCTTCGAATCCACTTCAACCTAGGAATTTATGGATTTTCTTATTTTAGCGTGAAAACACTAATTTTTGGTTTTGGGTTATTCCAAAAACATTGAATTTTATGGGTTTTTACTTAACTTTGCCCTGAAAATATAAGACCTTGAAAATCGGTGTTATGACCGTTATCCGGGAATCAAAACAGTGGTCAAATAGCGGCCAATAGCACCGATAATAGCGCTTCCGCTATTCTGGACCGCTTTTTTACATATGGTCCGCTAACCGATATCCCGCCGCTATTGACTGCCTAGTCTCTAAAAATGCTCATTTTAGCCTTTGTGGTTTTCTATTTCTGAAATGTACGTCCTTGTCAGTAAGGACACCTGTATATTTTCATTAAAAGTCAAACTACCGACATTAAGGGAGGGGGGCACAAAGTGTTTTTTAACCTAATTTTCATGCCTTAAACTTACTGTGTCCTCTACTTTTGTCATCCACCACCGATTCCTGTGGTTCTCGAAACCCAACCCATCTAATCCACTGGCGTTCCGGTGAACATCAGACGACCATGGTTACTATTAGTTCAGTTGATGCGACTACAGAGATACAATGTATGAGTGGTACGGTCTTTCTTGATCTTGATTAGTGTTTGTAATTGGAAAATTATCGAACTTGAACTTGATCTTGAATAGTGGTAGTTGGAATTAGGCTCAATGCTTCCCTAAGTAGATTGTTTTTATGAACTTGAACTTGATCTTGATTTTGTTGATCAATTTTACCCCTATACAAAAATACCTATTTTGATCCATTACACACCCCACTAAACCCACAAAATACTCTAGTTACAAGTTACAAGTTACAACTTACAACAATGTTGTATAATGTAGACAAGATCAAGATGAAATAAAAAGTGAATCTATTTTGAATAAATGTCTCAAACATAAACTTCATGTGCGTAAAATACAAAGCAGTTACAAGAATGAAACATGATGAGTAAAAGAGATGATGACTAACATAGTAGAAAATATAAATATAACAAAAATTAGTTCTTACCATACTTCTAATTTTCCACAACTCTTCTTTTCTTTCCCTTAAGATTGACATCCCCGTTGCCTCGTGCATCGTGTGTCTTCTTTCGCTTCACTTTTTCTGGTGCTTGCAGGCTACAAAAACAACAGGGCACAAAAGGGTCAAATATGCCGTTGTGGACTGTATTTTCTCTCAAACGGGTCACGTCAAAAAGTTTAGCTAAAGGGGGAGTACTGGAGTAGGCAAAACATGTTGTTGGGAGTCCCAAGTCCATCTTAAATATGCATTATATTTGTTTTATACAGAAAAGCTTAAGATAATGCATGCAAAAATGTTTGGGTGCCAACCCAACCCAACCAAACCCGAACATGTTTCGACCCATTACCCAACCAATCCATCTTGACATCTTTACATATTACTTAGATCAAGAGATGATTACTAAAAAAGGAAGAACATAAATCCAGCAGGTAAATTTAACCTTGTGGACATCTTTGAAGCAGCCTTTTCTACAATACTTTTATAGTATTGTGTAAATGGAGTATTCAAAGTGCCTTTTTCGAACTGCAAAGAAAATCAAAACTTAGACAGTTGCTTTACAATGCTTAAAATTATAAAAACAAAAGAAGGCTGATAAGAAAAAAAAATGAGGACCTGCAAAAATTGATCAACAGACTCGAGATCTTTCGGTGAAAATGCCACATCGTCCCTTTTCTTCTGCACAAACTCAACATTCTGTTCCACCTGCAATAAAAAGAGAAGATCATGAAATAGTGGAAGTAGTAAGATGAGTGGGTTGGGTGGACTACGTAACAGGTCAAAGGGTTAAGTTGAAAAAGATCAATTCAATGCCGGTCAAAACGAGCAGTCAGGTTGGGTTGACCCGCAAACACTTTTTTGTCCATTTTGTTTTAAAAACCTTATAATAATTAATGCATTATTTATAATTTCAAGAGATTATTGCAATACCATGTCCATAAGACGTTTCACCACACGCCTCAAACTTTCAACTGAACTTCTTTCATAAAACTTCTTTAATCTGATAAGCGGAATAATTGCTAATTCAGGAAATGAAATGTGGTAGCTCCACTGAATGAAGTGCACTGCGAGCAGCTCAATTGCTGAATTAACACATTGCTCCACAAAGTTTTGTGATTTCAACCAAAATTTAGGTAGCTGAAAACAAAAACATGTTAGATGATAAAAGTGCGCAGAAATTTATAAGAACATACAAATAAATCAAATCACACACTAACCTTCAAATCTGATGCCATCTTAACAGATTTTTTAGATTTACCACCCTCTTTGTTGACTTTATATTCAACCATATCCAAAATTAATGAAGCAACAGGAATAAAAATTCCACAAGAACTTGAAAGTTTGTTTAACCACTGAATGCATCTTATCCTCAAGGGGAGATATTTGGGGCCAGGAAATAGGCAAGCTACTCCGTTTATAAGCTGGATCATTGCATACAACAAAGACTGAACATCACATTCATTTACATTTGCCGAAATGAACACAACCCATATATCAATGCACTGGACATATTGCCAGCTGTATATTTTCTTAATTGCTTCCTTATCTTCCTGTTGCCTCGCGTGCTTCAGTATATTAGCAAGTTGTTGTATGGAGACAAGTGCCTTGTTACAAGATTTTTCCAAATCAAGGGAGCATAAATTGATGAAGGAATCCCTAAGGAACTCAATATGTTTTGTGTCAACGGTTTCGATATTCCTGCATCGAGAAATATAGGCTTTGTGTGTTTTGATAAAGCAGGCGTCAAAGTAATTAGAGCCACATACAGATACCACATCTTGAATTATAAGGAAGAACTAATGGAAAGGTCCCCGCCACCTGTCGCCCATAAGGGAATTATAATCTGCAATATATATACATACAAAAATCAGAAGCTATTGACTTTAACTCAGTTAAAAATAATTAAGGTATATATGTTGACCATTTACTAACAATGGATCGATTCAGGATATATTTAACCTCTAATGGGTCTGTAAAAATAGTAGGCAAGTAGCTTGGATTAAAACAAGTCAAATGGGTCGTAATTTGTCAAAAGTGTGTTTTTGAAGAATTAATCGACTTAAAACATTTTTTTAGAATAATGCATTATATTTAAAATGATATAAACTTTGTAGCCATATTTGACAAGCTAATTATTTATAAAGAAATAAAACAGGAAAAAACAAAAGAGATCCCTCCACCTGTTGCCCCCAGAGGGATTAGATACAGAGACCAGAGCTATTGAATTTGACTTGGTTAAAGAAATAATTAAAGTGGCACTTTCAACCAATTTACTTAGACTGTCCGTTGTGGGCCGCGAACGAGCTCCGGCGCGAGGGAGGTTTCATCCCGGTGCTCACCCCGGGCCACAACAGCCCCACGCGAACAGCCGCGGCGCGAGCACAGGTGACGGTGGCCGCGTGCGTTAATGGGAGAGAGAGGTGCTTTGGTCGCACAGGTGCTCACCCCCAGCCACAACTAGGTCAAGTGACCGGTTTACTTGATAGTGAAGTTTGTGGCTCGCGTCTGTTCGCTCGCGGCCGACAACAGATAGTCTTATAAGCAAGTCAATTCCGGTTATGTTTATCTCTAATAGTCAAAGGAGTAAGAAAACAACTAAAAATGAAACAGGTCATGAGGGCGGAAGGGGTCAAAAGTTATCCAAAGTATATACATATAAAACTTCCAATCGTTTGATTCAAAAGTAGACTATACTTTCGTTGACATATGAACTTATAAATTGTACTTTACACACTTATTATTTGGGAAAAAAACTAATATTTTTAAACAAAAAGTATTTTGGGTTAACCCCGCCCAACTTGAACAAAATTTAACCATTTAAAACCGTTACCCAACCCACCTGTTTTGCCACATCTAATTTCTAGATATAGTAGTGTGCTTAGTTAGTTTACCACATTTACACAAACAAGACAATAAAAGTATATAACTAAATTACCTGGATAAGCCTGTTTAGCAAAGAAGGAAAAGCAGCAAAAAATACAATAGATGCTCTCAAACGGATAATGGAGAAAGTCAAAATCTCCGAGTCAGTGACCTGCTTCAAAAGAAATAATGTACTCCGCAAATAAGACTTGATCATTGGTTGGACTTTTTTCCATCTTGAGGTATTCTTCAATTCCAGTAAGGCCTCTTTTTTGCAATTGATAGGAATCTTCAACAAAACCCTAAATATATTATCAGCTTCAGATAGCATTAATGTATATATGTTGCAGAAGGTCTCACTGTCTTGAATTGTAGGGCCAGCTTCTTCTTGACCAAAATGACATGCAGCTCGATATGCATTTAATAGATTTATTAAAGCAGGCTCGTTATGCTCTTCTGTAACTAGTTTACTCCATTTACTTATAACCGAAGATGTCAATACTTTGTGTTTAGTTGTATCTGAATCATCTAACACCATATGATCTTCATCTTCATCAGAATACTGTTATAAAAGACGTGTTGCATATCAATATTTCAATTAGTTTAAAAAAATATAGACATCGTAAGTAGTGATGTCTTACCATCTCCTCATTTTGAGATATCTCTCCCTTATTGTAGCTTTCCAAAAACTTGACAAATTTCTGATCCTGAAAAGTTTACATGATAAAATGTTTTAGAACACATACTTTAAAAATGTGTACTTCTGTTGATTGCAGCACAAAAGAGGTCTCTGACACAGATTAATGAGAGCTAGAATAATGATGCAATCAGCAATAATAAGTTAAGCCAAATCAGATAGACATAATATATAATTTTACGCATAACATGTGCCAGTAAAATATTGAAACAAGCACATTTATGAACAAGTTAAACGAAAACTGATATAGGCAAGCATATATTTTCAGTATTACTATACAAGATGTCTACACATTATAGGGGCCCACAATCATTAGCATGATCTATAATCGATGTATAAATTTGATGATAAAAACTGAATAGATATTAGAAATAACTTTATCAAACAATTCAACTGTTTAATTTGAAAAAAAAAATGTACTCACTTTTTTCTTCAATTTATCCAATAATTTCTTCTGTACTGCAAGTTCTTCATAAACTTTTTGATTGTTAACAGATAAATTATGCTTGGCATCTACAAAACAAATTAACTGATTAAAAACCAGTATAAAAAATAAGGCAAAGATGACTGTCAAGTGAGTCAAGTTAGCAAGTAGAACATAAGTGTGAGGAGCGGTAAAAATACTAAACTCGACAAAATGGTAAATAATAGAAGTTACCAACCTTCTAAACTAACATCATCGTCGTTTCCCACAAGATTTCCACAGCTTGGATCCTATCGTTTATTATCATACCACAAGATAAGCATATGAAAGTTTTCATTGTGAAGTAAAAACACTGCAAAGTTAGATAAATCTTTAACCTCTGAAAGATAGCCATCACTGTCAGAATCATATAAAACCATGGTATTATCATCCTCAGAAAATAATGCATCCAAAGAAGTAGTCACGGTGACTTCCTTGTCAGGATTCCTGATAATCATATTAAAAGTTAAAACACAAAGGATATATAACATCAAAATGTATTTATCTCTTTGTTGATCATAAGAAGGTTGTAAGTATTGTATAAAATCAAGGTATTGATTTTTGGATCATATTAACATCTATATTTAAAAAAAAAAAAAAAAAAGATTTCTATGATTTTCCCTCTCCAACTGCTGAAAAGCAAGGCCACAGATGACAGAACACAGCAGCAGAAAGCATTTCAGATATCATAAAGTATATCCTGCCTAACTGCAAGGTACATTTTTTAGAAAATTATAATATGAATTGATATCACTAAAATTTCATGATAAGGTTAGAGGTACCAAGAAAATTAAAATTATAACTTTCTGAGCAATAAAACTAGTTGTGAAAATCACTAAAAGAATTAACAATTGATGTATAGAACTTCTTCACTAATGTGATTTGTAAAATCATACGACTGGCAAACCAACTAACCAAACAAATCAGCTACACATTAATTAGTTATAGAGTGAACACAAGTGTTAACCGGGAAAACGAACTGCCTCAAGTTTGCCACCAATAAAAAATTCAAACCGTATTGCAGACGCACAAAATAAATTTCAAAAGAACAAAATGATAAACACCCAATATATTCAAACAAAGACAGTCATCAATGATCAATCACATAGACAAACTCAAACAGTAAAAGCACCTCCGAATGTAAGATAACACCCTAATCACTAATCATTGTTCTCACAAATACCATAAGTTTACTGTCTTACCTTCCATTAGACAACTCTACTGGCTTCACTTCTTTTTCTGCAACATCTGTTTTATCTTCTGCATCAATACATCAAAACATAAGTCCTTTAATCCTATAAAACACTATTGTAACTTAAGAGCTCAATATCACTGCACACACACACACACACACAATTTCTACTTTCTAGATTACATTGTAAGGCGATAACTGCCAAGGAATGGTTCCGGTACAAACCATGTTTCCAGTAAAAACCGACAGAACCAAAGTGCTATGTATGAATAACTCAATGCTAATAACAAATAACTCAGTTACTATTTCATGCTACTGTTATATCAGCACTACGTTATTTATTTATAAATAGCACTTCGGTTCTCACAGTTTTCACAAAAAAAAGTAAGGTCGGTATTTGTACCCATTCCATAACTACCATACAACAATTTCTACTTTCTAGATCACTTTGTCAGGCTACAACTGTCCGTGATGGTTCCGGTACAAACCATGTTTTCTGTAAAAAAGAAACCGTGAGAACCAAAGTGCTATTTATATATATCTCGGTGCCGATAAAAAATAACTCGATTACTTGCTATACAACAATCAAATTAACACGAAATCATTAACCAACAAAACTAAACAAACACTACCAATCTAATTTATGAAACAAATGAACAAATAATGAATAAAATAAAAAGAAATTACTTTTGGAAGGGCGTTTCTTGAAGACAATCTTGTTTTTGCGTCGTTGTTTTAAAACAGACGGAAGATTTTTCTTTGCAAATTTACGAGCTTTCTTCCCAAGCTTCCCCATTTATTCTTTTAATCAGACGATTAGATTCTACAACCTGTAAACAACAACAACAACAATAATAATAATAATAATAATAATAATAATGATACGAGTACGAGATAACTGAAATTATTAAAAGGAATGAGGCTATATTGTTCACCTGTGGAAAAGATTGAAAGGGTTTTGCGGCCACAGTTTTGATCAGAAGGGTTTTAGAACAAGTTAACACATGCCGCGAATCAGGTCAAAATTAGTCGGGTTAATTCCACCCGGCCCGGCCGCCCGTTACTATAATTTTTTTTGTTACGGGTTTGTTTCCGCTCTTAACGGAGACCGATATCAAAATTGGTCAGACATAGTTCATTCAGACTGTTTGTTTTGCGAGCAGATGTCTAAATTGGTCAGACGTTTGCTTTGAATGGGTAAACTAAGGGGCTGTTTGGTTGATTAAGTGCTGAATCATTAAGATGTCTGAATGGTTAAGAGACTCTGAATGATTAAGTGCTGAATGGTTCAGCTATGCTTCAAGTCTGAATGGTTCAGCTCTTAATCATTTCATTCAGAGCCTTTTTTTAGGTTGAAACAAACAGTCTGAATGCTGAATCATTCAGAGCTAAATGGTTCAGAGCCTCATTAAGAGGCTACCAAACATGCCCTAAGTCTAAATGGCTTAAATGTCTTATTGGTTCAACATTTATCTATTAAAGTTGCCAAACAGCCCCTAACTTTTTAAATATTGTTTTATCATTTTAATTAATCACATTAATTTACAAAATTTAGAATTACAAAGTATTATTTAAACATTCGACTTGATTGAAAACCTTATGACCTTCCGATATATAGATCATGGGTTAGCGTCTTATATGGAGCAAAATCATTATAAGTTAAGTTAGGGGTTTTACCATACTAAACCTTCAGACGGTGAGTTTTTTTGAATGGTGGTGGACCAGTCACCAGCGTCGTCTGCTTTAATGAGCATGAGTGACCTTTTGCTATTAGGTTTACCCAAGTGATAGAACTTTCGTTGGTCATTAAAAAAGTAAACATTTGACTATAAATAACTTTGGTTGTTTGAATTAATAAACTCTTTAATATTTAATATTAATAAATAGGAAAATAAAGTAAATAATAATTGATAAATGAAATATTCATAAATAAATATTAATAAACTTTTTCTCTTTTTTGCGGTTTTGTTTTGTTGTTTTAGTTAAATGGTGGGTTAGTTAAAGTCTATTGTTCACGTGGCAAGGTGTTATGTTGAACCACACAAGTAATCTTGCAAGAACCTTGGGCTCTCACGTAAGTGTGACACGTAAGCACGTAACATAATTATATACTTAGTTATTAAGTATAACTTGGTGTTAGATACGAGAATAAATTTGTATTATTCAGATTATGATATGAATAAAGTATATTCATTTAGTTTTAATATCATTATTTAATATGAGAGAAACGGAAAATTAATATTTAGGAGGGAGAAAGGGAAAACTATTAGTTACTATTTTATTTAATAAGAGAAAAAACGTGAAAATAATGGTGAGGGGACAACATACAGTGACACATATTCTCAAATATTTTTATTTATTACAAGAATATTGGATCATCTATTGGCCGTCACCAAAGAGCCAGTCGTTTCGTCCCACTTATTATAAGTGCACGAGCCGTGTTTGGATTTTTGTGTTTGACACGATTCTAAACTTGTTTCATGTTCGGTGAAATTTGTATAGTGTTCAAATTTATGTCAAATTCATGATGATTGACACCCCTAATGTTGATAAATGTTAATCATAGGAAAGGTCAAAGAAATGATCTATTAATTGTTTAAACTTGATTTTATTACAAACTCAATGTAAATTATTTGATCATTTTAGTTTAAACATCATTCTATTACAAACTCAGTGTTGACTGCTAAGATGGGAGGTTGATTTGACCGTTTTAGTTTTTTCTTTTTTGAATTAAATAATACACCCAAAACTTTTAATCATTTTAATTATATACAATCTACAAACTAATAAAAACTAGACTAGTGTGACATACCAAATGCTTGATGTTGGAAAAATGGTAGTGAAAATGAGTTTTTCACTAATTTTGGACTCAAATAAATATATTTATGTATGTGTTATATAAATAATTATTTGTGGGTTTGTGTACTATATTGTGAGAGCATCACAACGAATCAAACCATGTCCAAAATAGAGCTAAGATGAATGAGATATCGAAGCTTGAAAGTTGTAGGTTGGAACAACCAAAGATGTGAAAATGGATTAAGTTTTGTCCCACATTGGTGGGATAACAAAACATGAAGTGGTATAGTACATGGCGAAAGACCAGGTAGCGTCCTGATCTCCGCGTTGACGTAAACTGTAACATGTGGCGCATGGGCACTGAGCCGCTTGGCATCCGCGCGCAGGTGACATAGTGGTCCGCGGATGACGTAGCTGCGCAGGACTATAGTGGCGCATGACCAGGTAGCACCCTGGTTAGTGCGCGTCATCTTGCTCTGCACCTGATGTTACTACTAGTCTCGATGGCGCATGTTATGCGCGCATCAGCGTCTGGGAGCAGGAGTTTGTTACGAGTCAGTTGACTTGGTCAAACCAGTCAGTTGACTTGGTCAAACCGACTGTTTCAAGTCATGCCATAAAGTAACTTGACGGTTTCAAGTTCACCACATAAATCCATATTAATGTAATTTATTGTTATTTATTACAAGATTAATAATCTTGTTAATGATAATAATAAAATGCAATTATGATTCAATTAGTGTGAAATGTTACTACATGAACGTTGGGTTCATGTATACATATAGAAGTTGGGAGAAAACTTAAGTAAGAGATTTCACATTATTCTTTTGTTCCAAAATAACGAGAGGATGACTCTCATGTTCTATAACTTTTCTTTATGTTTTAAGAACACAAATTAAATGGTGTAATCTTGGGCTCAAGACCATCTCCGGCAGTACACTACTGTTCCGGTTGTTGTACCCTGGGAGGCAGCCCGTCTGAGAGGAGGCGCGGAATCTGTTTTAAGGGCCCCGTGTCAAACACGATCCTCAACCAAAACCGTCAACAAATACTTTACATTTGCAGAGATGATTAGTAGAAGATGATGCGGTTGAACTTGCTTGAATCAAGATTCGGTACATTTTGTTTGTATCTTATTTTATTTATTTACTTTTGTAATCGGTATTGTACTATTATGTTTCCAACGAATAACGAGAGTTTCGTTATTATATTTATTTTATTTTATTTTTAATAAAAGAGTGAACCCTATTTCCTACACTTGACGATCGTATTTGTTTGTATTGTGCTTGAACGTTTGCGCCTAAGCGATTTGTATAGTGTAGGTGCCTGGAGATGCTTACACATTTATTGCACCATTGGTAAAGAGTTGTAGTCCCTCACCTATGAGTCTACGGCAGAACGGAACCAATCACACTTATAATAAGTGGGACGAAACGACTAGCTCTCTGGCAACGAGGGCCCCACACATGTTTGAGATGACCCCATGACACCAATTACTCTCTTCAAATACCCAAATTATTTAAAGAGCAAAATTACAAATATTGTCAATGTGGCATGTGTATATATATATATAGGCCAACCACATGTGAGTTCAAGAGAGCAAGGCGCCAAGGCTAATTAAAAAAAAAAGAGATGAAGGGACTTTTGAAGTTTGTAGTGGTGATGGGTATTGTGATGGTAAGTGGGTGTAGGGGTGATGTGAATTCATTCAGAGACTGCTATGCAAAATGCTTCATATTTTGTATGATTGAACCCAACCAAACTCTATGCAGTTGCACAACCCAATGCCTCAAAGAGTGCATCTTTCCATCTCTTCCTGGAACCATGGCTACTGATCATCCACATACACAAAACCTTGGTTACTGCAAGCTTGGGTGTGCCACTTCTCTCTGTTCCAACATCAGCAAAGCACACAATCCTGGTACGCATACATACATGACTACATGCATACATTATTCATACATATATATACGAGTGACTCGACTGTTTAAAAAAAGTTGTTTCTTAAAGCCTCAAATTTCTTTATTATGTACTAAAACCGTGCATTTTTCAGGTTACTCGAACATGGTTATGCAAGTTTTAGTCTTGTTAACACGTTAAATATTTTTTACCTTTGGGATAAATGATTTATGTTATCCATCTTTGTGATTATTTTTAAGTTTCTCAAATTGGATTTGGATAGGTGATTTGGGGTTTAACTTGACTATGTGTTATATTGTGCATTTAAAGATTCGTATACAAAATATGTGCGTCATCATATCTCCATGTAATAGGATCTTAAGCACAAATGTACTATTATTTTTTTACAAAAATGGCCAAATTTTAGAATTTGCTTTGGGCTTCTAGAAAAAAGTTGAATCGACCCTGCTTGCATACATGCGAACACACGAAACTTGATACAAAGTTGAACTTGTGGACTCGAAGTATATAAATCTTTGGTTGGTTTGTTGTTAACATTTGTTATATTTTTAAATCTTTATAGATGGAAAGAGTGTGGAGAGCTGTGTTGGATCATGTACAAACAAGTGCACCATGAACTACTCATCTTCATCACCTTAACCGTCAACAAGTACACAACGCTCATTTCAGATCGAAGTGCATTGTTTTGTCCTTGCTTAATTCGGTTTATTTTTATGTGCAATACATCATTGTATAAGTCGTTTATCTATTTATGTGTATTGTTTTGAGTTTGAAGATACAGATTTAAGAGTTTATAAGCAGCAATGAAATCACACAATGCTAGATTGACCCATTTATTTTATTCCAACATGAATACAATATTATTGTATATTGTCGTTACTTGACCCGTGAACTTGGTGAATGACACAAAATGACAGGCATGTGATTCGACTCAGAATCAACAAAAGTGACAAAACACACGGGCTTGGTTTCTGTAGGAATGGTTTTTGTAGGAAACCAATCATTTTCATTATTTATTTTTTTTTACCACAAACTCAACTCACAATCTAAAATGATTATAATAAACTAGTACCAGTCAACAGAATAACAGGCCAAGCCGAACTCGGGCTCATGCGGCAAAAAAACTGAGTCGGTAGTTCTTTTGTATGTGCGCTCATAGGGGGGAGGCGCTAAGAAAACCCACGCCTCAAGGAATTTTGATGTTTGTTTTTAGGTTTTGGACTTTTTGTGTCAACTTTAAACGTTCCATGTCTTTTTAATGTTTGTTTTTATGATGAAATTAGTTAGTATTTTATTTTTTATAATATATATAATTTTTACACTTATTTTTTGATTCTGCCTCGGTCGTAAGATTTGCCTCCAGGCTTACGTCTCGAAGCTTGATTCCGTACTTTTAAACCTTGCCTGGAGTATAAAACTAGCACAGCAGCCTGTACAAACATGCCGAAAGTAAAAGTTGAATGAAACCAATCTATTATCATGTTAGGCAACTGAGACTCTAGTCTCTATCTATCATCTTAGTTTAGCATATTAGCCAAATATACCAAGAAAAGAGAACAAGAGGAGAAAATATCCAATCCATGTATTTTATTGGACGGTCGGACCCCCTACACTTTATACATGTGCATACTAATAGGAAATACAAGATTTTGGACGATTTAGTATATCGTGGTTGACATATCTGTAAACGGAAAACGCATCATGGATGGTGATTAACATCCTTGCAGCTTCCAGAAGCTTTGTAAGGACGTCGTGGGAGCAACTCTGATCCGCTTAGATCAAACCTATATGAAATAGAAGAATTAGCTCAAAAGGAAATATGCCACAACGAGCAGAAAACGCGCAATGCATTATGCATAGAACGGCCTAAATCATTTTTTCGTATATGATAGACCAATAATTTATAGAAGTTTCAAAATTCTTGGATACCAAGATATTAGCCGTTTTGACCCACCACTCCACCACCTAATTTGCCACCTCTAGGAAATAGCCATACCAATCATATTTACTTGGGCATATAGATCATCAACCCGAAATGACCATACCAGTACAAACACAAAACAAATCGAACACACACAATTATAGAGCCGTATTTATCATTTAATCAACTCCGGATTTAGTCTTTCATCTACAAATTTTGTACAAACCAATAATATTCTTCCAAAAGCCCGATGACAACAGTACGTTTTTTTTTTTTTAAATCCACTTAATAACAATAGATGGTTCACCAGAAAGATGTATTTCATTAATTTGCAGTTTTATAAGCCTTAAAAAGCAAAAAAGGGCAAGCGGTACCTGAATCTCTCTTCATAAGTACATTATTCCCTATCCGTCTGATGCTTTTGGAGAATTTTCCGGAGTCCTCAAAGATGAAACAGGCACAGCTATATTTGCACGAGTGCCTTTGTATTGTGTGACGATTGCACGAAACTCTTCAACAATGGCGGCATCTTTGAACTTCAATGCAAAGGTTGAGAGACCGTCTTTTCCTTCACCGGCACTATTCAAACAAACAAACGTAATCCCTTTTTTCTCCATGTTTGTTAGTTTCATATCAGGAAAAAGACTAGCATTTAATATCAGTCTGTAATTGCCTTTAGCTCTCATCACAAGTCTACCTTTTTCATTCCCAGTTGTTGAAACATTGACTTTTAATTCGCCTTTACCACGCTCTTTCCACCCACCATCAAGATATTCAAATAACACAGAATCTGCCGTGAAAACCGCCTTCTCATTCTCTTCACCTGTCTCAACTTCAACTTTGTTTATTGATGGTGTTTTGCTTCCTTCAGTCTTGTCACAAACAGGCCCAAATAGTGATGAGTTTCCATTGGTACCAAAACTGAATGAAGGAAAACTGGGTTGGTCATTATTTGTGAGTGACCCGAATGAAAAAGTTGAACTAGAAAATCCTGTCCCGACAATTCCCGTAAAAGCATTTTGGCTACTAGAAAGCTGCTGGAACGAGGTAACCGTTGCAGCTTTCTCAGCATTCTTATTTTCATCATTCACAGCTGCATTGCTTTCACTTTCAGCCTCTTCTTTTGCTGATTCCGCATCAGCTGATTCAGGTTTTCTTGCCTCACTGGCAACTTCAGGCTTTTCCACCTCATCAACTTTGTTTTCAGGTTCTTGATCACCACCCTGTTCTTTTTTCGCATTATCTTGAGATTCTTGAACACTAGTAACTGTCACAGGTGCTTGGTTATTACTAATGTTCACAATTTTTCTATTGGACAGCACCTCTTCACTAGCTTTCTTAAATGTGCCTGCTTCTTGATCACAGACGTCTTCTTCACCATCAAGATCAGGGTTATCTCGAGATAATTCCCTTTCAGCCGCCCTTTTTAAGGAAGATGGGGTTGTGTTCTCTGCATCTCCCATGGTAGAAAAGTGAAGGAAACTAAATTTTGGTCACAAATGAAGCAAAAGAATTTTATTCTGCATGACATAGAAAAACAAAAGGTTGTATATTAGTCTTTCTTGTGACAAGAACTTCTTCATAGCCAATCAGATCTCATTAGACGTACAAAGGCTAGTGACAACAATTGGATCTTATATTTTCTACATAAGACGGTGCAGGGGATGGTCAAGTCCCAATCGATACTCAAAACAGTCAAACGAGCATAAAATATGGCTAACACGCAACAAGTTTTATTGATGAAGAAACTAACTCAAAACTTCATACAAATCTCCACAAAATTAACACGGTATATATAGCTAATCTATCTCATTAGACCATGACTAGGATTCCTGTTAATTATTTACATAATAATAATCTACCACACATCTTAACATAACGCCCATAGGAATATCCGATACTAAACACATTATCCACTAATTAATTAATTAATTAATTAATTAATTAAATTAATGTTATTAATCTATCAACTCCTAAACTCAATTTGATCATTATCTCTAACCGCCTCTACGCATTGAAGCCATGAGTACGAGTATGAATTCCCAGCAGATGGTGCCAATTAACTACTTCAAATAATAAGAAAAAATCATAAGGCTCAACATCCTCTAAAAGACTAACAAATAGTCAAATACATTAAGAAGTACAAGTCTTTCTCTCCATGATGTGTTTGTTATAAAACCTGATAAATGGGGCGTATGGGATTGTTTATTTAAACAGCATATCTGCTCGTTGCATTTTTTTTCAAAGCAGGTGAGCACTTTTATATCGGTATATAAAGTTATAAATCTAATCAATGGGGTGTTTACGATTGCTTATTTAAATAGATTATCCCCTTATTGATGGTTCTTAACCACATATAAGCGTTTTCGAATGTTTGGATGAAAAAAATTGCTTATGTACAAATATGTTGTTTTCAGTGTTGGAAAAATCAGGACTAGTACTTGGCGATTAGTCGCTTGTCAGGCCGGCAACTGAGTAATTTTTTGCTAATCTGTGCATTAGTCGCTAGTTGGCCGTAATCGGCCCTAATACGCCCAAAATCGGGAAAACTCAGATAAAACCGGCGATTCCTACCTAAAAAGATTACATATAAAAATGTGTATGTATATTCATAACTGAAAATTTACATATAGAATCCCAATCCCATTAGTCCTGAATTCCGGATTAATCCAGATCAATCGCTAGTCGGTTCCCTACCGGCCGACTAGCACGCCTAGCTAGTTCTACAACACTAGTTATTTTCAAAAAGAACATTGACATTGCTTGTTATAGAATGGTTTCTTTCGGTGAATTCAAAAATTAAAAGATTACTTAGAGGGTGTTTGGGAATGATTTTTCAAAACAGATTATGCGTTTTGTAAAAGCAGGGGTGGAGCTGCTTTTAGATTATTGCGTTTTGGTAGCCTAAAAATCTATTTCAAAACTCAACCCCAAACACTAAAAACTGATTATAAGCGTTTTCAAAACGCAATAATCTAAAAATCCATTTCAAAACGCAATCCCAAACACCCCCTAATGAAAGAAGTTTTTAATTGTTATTAGCTTTTACTTATAAGCATAATAAGTTGTCTTAAACAATCAATCCCAAACACCTTTTTAATAACCATATTAGTACTTCTAAGTTTTACCTACCCCCCCCCCCCCCCCCCCCCCACACACACACACACAAAATAATAATAATAATAATAATAATAATAATAATAATAATAATAATAATAATAATAATAACAATAATAATAATAAAATAATAATAATAATAATAATAATAATAATAAACCACTGAATTATGCAACAATATTTCACACAAGAACAAACATTGATAACCTAATGTTACTCTTTTTAATAGTCTTTCAAGTTTGAAGAACATACTAGATAAATCTAAGCACAGGAAGGATCAATTTGTTGTTGAATACGTACATAATATAGAATCAAAAGAGGTAAACAAAAAATCTTTATAAAAGGCTGCTTTGATTAACAAATTTCAACGATTAGTTTAGAAGAATATGTAAGAGAGGATGAATCGTTACCTTGAAGAAAATAGAGGAAAGATATTATTGTTGCTTTGCTTCGAATAGGTGTCGAATTGTTATGAACCCTAACTGTAATGAATCTTTTCTTTTTTGTCTGATTGAACATGTATAACGTTACATTCTTTTAGGAAAATATATAATATTCTCGATTACATTTTATTTAGTTTTTTTATAAATTTAAAAAAGAAAATGTAAGTGGTAGAAAATAATAAAAAAGAACAAAATACCATTCATCATGTTTTTTGTTTTCTAGATTTAACTAGTAAAATACCCGCGCTGCGCAGCGGGACTTGTTACAAACATGGAATCAAAACATAAAAACTTTTATTTAAAAGAATCTCAACCCTAAATGTTTGAAACCCTTACAAAAGATACAATCACACTCTACCTCACTTATCTCTCTGATACAATGATCAACTAGGTAAAACAGAATGTACAGTCTCTATAATAACGAAGTATAGAACCAACGATTATCAGATTCAAGATGAATCTGATACACAGACCTAACCCTAATCAGAGAGAACACAAAGTGAAAGAGATGAACAAAACAGATACTGAACGACTGAATGAGGAGAGATAAACAAACACAAGTATTTATAGCCTCAAGTTTCCATATAAATGAACGACCATGATTAATCCAGCTAGACTTGATCAACGGCCATCAATCCGTGTGCTTTCTCACACGGATTGCCACATAAGCAGATACACACACATCAGCAGCAACAGCTTCTGGGCTTTTGGGCTTCAGACCAAATGCACTGGACTTTATTAATCTATACGGGCTCCTTATCTACCAGGCTTCCAACTGGACACGAACCAACCTGCATATCTTATGCAACATGATGAAGCCCAGACCAAAACAAGAACATTTATATTTTTACTATAAGTTTTTTATAAACACTTTATTTTACTTTTATAAAAAACTTATTTATTTCTTGTTTTATAAAAAACCAAAAATAAAATGAACTAAAAATACTATATTTTTAACACCCCCCATCATTTTATTTCCCAAAGCAATCAAACATGTTTACCTGATCACATAAAGTACCATGTTGATTAGGAAACAAACCTTTTGTAAACAAGTCAGCTAATTGATTACTAGAATCAACCTTAACTGTTTTGATAACACCTTGAGAAATCAAATCTCTTAAGAAAAATAAATCCAAACCAAAATGTTTGGTTTTATCATGAAACACAGGATTTGAGGCAATAGATATGGCTGTTGAACTATCACAATGAAGACAAATTGGTAAACTAACCAAGATACCCAACTCATATAGTAAATTTTTCAACCAAATAACCTCACAAGAAGCAGCACACATAGCTCTATATTCTGCTTCAGCAGAAGATCTAGAGACAGTGGCTTGTTTCTTACTTTTCCATACAACCAAACATCCAGCAAAAAACACACAGAAACCAGTGACTGATTTTCTTGTTTCAGTACACTTAGCCCAGTCTGAATCAGCAAATGCTGATAACTCTAGACTATCTTGTTTTCTAAACACAATACCCTTTCCAGGAGCACTCTTAAGATATCTTAACAATCTTAAAGCTATCTTAAGATGCCCATGTGTAGGTTTGTGCATATATTGGCTAAGGTAATGTACACTGTAAGAAATATCAGGCCTAGTGTGTGAAAGGTATATCAGCTTACCAACTAGCTGCTGATATCCAGTAATACTATTCAAGGATTTACAATCACGTTTGACCAAATTAGTCAAAACATGATTCTGTTCTATAGGGCATGAGACAGGTTTGCAACCCAACATCCCATACTCACTCAACAGATCTGTGCAATACTTTCTTTGACACAAACAGATTCCATTATTAACATTCAATACTTCAATTCCTAAAATATATTTGAGTTCCCCTAAATCTTTAATCAAGAACTTTGTTTTGAATAATGACTTAATGTTTTTAATTTCACTTTCTGAATTTCCAATTAGTATTATGTCATCAACATATACTAACAACATTATAAAAACATTATCATTCCGTTTAATAAACATGGAATAGTCACACTTACTTTGCACAAATCCAAACTCAATCAAAGCTTTTACAAGCTTCTCATTCCACATTCTAGGGGCCTGTTTTAACCCATATAATGACTTATTTAACTTGCACACTTTAGTTTTAGACACATTATTAGACCCCTCAGGAAGACTCATGTAAACAGTTTCATATAAATCACCATAAAGAAAGGCATTATTTACATCTAATTGGAATATCTTCCAATCATAATGAACAGCCAAGGTAACAAGACATCTCACAGTAACCATTTTTACCACAGGTGAGAAGGTTTCATCATAGTCTAACCCCTCTTTTTGACTATAACCTTTTGCTACCAACCTAGCTTTATACCTATCAATCTCTCCTGAAGCCTTATACTTAATCTTATATATCCATTTGCACCCTATTTTGTGTCTACCTTTAGGAAGATCTACAACTTCCCAAGTATTATTCCTATACAGAGCCTCAAGCTCTTCATCCATAGCCCTGACCCAATTTGGGTCAGTAATGGCTTCAGCATAACATCTAGGTTCAATACTTTTATCAAGTTTAGAGGCAAAACATTTATTCTCAAAAGACAATTTGGACATATTGACCACATTTTCAATTCCATATTTGACCTTTCCCTCTACAACATAATCACTAAACTTTTTTGGAAAATTAGCGTTTCTAGTTGACCTTCTAAATTCACTATGTTCAATAGCTGTGTCACCCTCAGATTGAAGATTGACATCACTATCAGTACTCATATGTTTAGCATTTCCAGCCCCCCTGTTATCAACACTAGGGTGCTGAGAATCAGCCTTGCCATTAGTGTTGCTGGACAAGGCTGGTTGCTCAAAACCATGTGTTCCTAATTCTGTTCTACCTTTACCCTCCTTGTCATCATCGGGATCATTCACATTAAAGGTCTGTTGAACATCTGTGTTTTCAAAAATATTGAAAAAATTTAAAGTATTTATTTCTGGATCAAAAACTGTTTCATTTTTCTCAAAAATAACTTTTTCTTTAAATGGAAAACAGGACTCAAAAAATTTTACATCTCTGGAATATAGTATAAACTTATTGTCTAGACTATATGCCTTGTAACCCTTTTTTTTCATGTGAATATCCAATGAAAACACATTTTTCAGACCTACTTTCCAACTTATTAGACTCATTTAATATAGTACAAAAACACAGACATCCAAAAATCCTTAAATGATCTAAGAAGGGTTTAAAACCATGAATTACTTCATAAGGGGACTTTCCATTTAGCACAGAAGAAGGGATCCTATTAATCAAATATGAAGCTAGGGCTGTAAACGAACCGAACGAACACGAACACAGGCGTGTTCGTGTTTGTTCATTTAACTTTAACCGAACACGAACACGGACACGAACACATAATCGAACACATTTTTGTGTTCGTGTTCGTTCATTAAGAAATTTGCCATGTTCGTGTTCGTTTATGTTCGTTCATTTAAAACCTAAACGAACGGTTCATGAACATAAACGAACACAAATGATCAATATAAACGAACACAAATGAACATAAATGAACATTAATGAACACAAACAAAAACAAGGTAATAATGATTCATCACAATTCAACCAAGTCTAATACATCACAACGCAACCAAAACCAAAACTAAATTAGTAGTTTGAATGTACATGATTCATTTAAAATATCCATCATGTGTGTACCAAAAAGAAGGGAGGTGGGGATATGAAGCGTGTAGAGCAGCTCATATGCTTAGAATGTTAGCGTTAGGATTAAGTTTTTAAAACATATCAAATATATTGTATATAATGTGAATTGAGGTTACTTCACAAAAGGGAACTAAATAATAAAAATAAAGTAAATATTAATTAAACGAATATAAATGAACTAACATAAACGAACGTTCATGAACATAAATGAACGAACAAGCGTGTGTTCATGTCCGTTCGTTTAATTAAACGAACAAAAAAATGTGTTCATGTTCGTTCATTTATTTAGATAAACGAACATAAACGAACTTCCCACTGAACAGTTCACGAACAGTTCATGAACGTTCGGTTCGTTTACAGGCCTATATGAAGCAGTCAAAATACATTCAGTCCACATTCTAATAGGCAAATTACTTTGAAACAGAAGTGATCTAGCCACATTCAACAAGTGTCTATGTTTCCTCTCAACAACTCCATTTTGTTGAGGGGTGTAGGCACATGTTGTTTGATGAACTATACCCTTATCCTTACAAAACTGTTTCATTTGACTGTTAATAAATTCAGAACCATTGTCACTTCTGAGAATTTTAACATGATATTTAAACTGAGTAAGAATCAGTTGTACAAAATCTTTAACATGTTCAAAAACCTCATTCTTTTGTTTCATCAAACAAACCCACACAGCTCTAGAGAAGTCATCAACTATTGTTAAAAAATATTTATGACCTTCTCTATCAGCAACCCTATATGGTCCCCAAACATCTAGATGAACCAATTCCCCAACATGTGAACACTTGTGATCACTTAGTGGAAATGGCTCTCTATGTTGTTTGGCCCTTTGACACACATCACAGGGTCCATGATTAACTAGGTTTCTAATTTTAAGTTCAGGTTTTATTATTTGTAAAACATGATCAGCAGGGTGTCCTAACCTAGCATGCCAAACATCAAACATATTGACACTGTTATAACACACCTTAGAACACACATTAGCACTGCCACACATGTATAACCCATCAACTTGTTTACCAATCACCAGGACTTTCTTTGTCAATAAGTCCTGAACATAACACTGATTTTCATCCAAACCAATAAAGAGTTTGCTGTCCCTAGCTAACTTATGAACAGATAGCAAATTAACATTATATTCAGGAACAACTAGAACATCTTGTAAAACAACTTTTTCTGCCAATTTTAGTTTTCCAATCTTAGTTACTAAAGCAGAAGTTCCATTAGGATGTTTTACTTTTATGTTAAGATCAGAAACATCAACATAGTCAAATAAATCTTTATCACTATTAATCATATGTTCATTTGCCCCTGAATCTATTATCCACCCAATACCAATTAGCTTCCCATTAGAACTAGTAAAACAATAAACACTGTTTCCTATGGAAGAAGCACAAAACAACCTACCAGATAGATTGCAACTTGTAGTGGATTCAGAACTTTTATCATTAATCAAACTTAGCAACTTTGCAACCTGATCACTAGTCAAAGCAGTAACAGTAGTATTAGCCTTATCAGATGACACATTGTTACTAACAGCCACCTTTTTCCCTTGATACCCTCTAGGTTTAGCCCAATTGGGATAACCTATGATTTCAAAACATTTATCTATAGTATGCCCAGTTTTATTACAATGAGTACACTTCAAAGACTGATTTGAAGTTTTTGAAAACTTTTTTGAGTTAAAACTCTCACTTCCTTGAACTGCTTTAGAAGCAAACCCAACAGTTGTTGAGGTTTTGGAAGCATTGCTGGACTGTCTATGAGACTCTTCTCTAGACACTACAGCAAATGCTTCCTTTATTGAAGGAAGTTCAGTTTTAATCAACAATGTTGTTCTCACATTTTGATAACAATTATCTAAACCCATTAAAAACTGCATAAGTTTTATCATATGATTATAATTGTTGAAATCCCTAGAGGCATCACAGGTACATGAAGGCAACTGAAGTATTTGATCAAGTTGTTTCCACATTACATTAAGTTTATGATAATATTCTGAAATAGACATTCCATTTTGAGAAAATGAATTTATTTTTTGATAAAGATCAAACACAACAGACCCATCAATTTTATTATATGTTTCTTTTAGATCTTTCCACACTTCAGATGCAGTTTTAGAATAGACTTGTCCTAAGTACAATTCCTCAGATATAGAGTTCAAAATCCAGGTTAACACAACAGAGTTACACCTATCCCATTGCCTAGCTAAAACATCATCTTCAACAGGTTTAACACGATCGCCATTAATAAAACCAAGTTTATTTTTAACCTGAAGACCTAATATCATAGCATTAGACCAGACTGTATAGTTCTCAGTTCCCTTTAGTTTAATACTAATAATAGTGAGATTAGTAGAATCACTAGCATGAAGATACAATGGACCACTAGCATCTAGCTTACTAACAAGTGTCACATTATTAACCAGAGCACCATCATCAGGTCCCCTGTTGGGTCCCTGATTGTCATCATCAGCCATATTCAATCAATACAAATTAATATCTCACACAGAACCACACAAGAACACACAAAAAACAGTAAACAAGCACAGTAACACCTAACACACAAACCAATCCAAACAGGACACACAGGCGAAGCCTTGTAGGTGTTCCAGATCACCGGTTCGTCACTCAATAGGTGTCGGCGCAGGTCCTCACAAGGGAGCCACTACGACCTAGACAAACCTTAAAGCTATAACAGGGACACAAGCCCTGGCACAGACTCCTTAGGGACAAACTCTAGACACAAACAATATCAAAAAACAGAACGATCTCACCGAGGGGATGCCCAAGTTAGGGTTCTCCAAACAATAAACTCGTAATACTGCAACCTTCACTTAGGGTTACAGTATCAGAGAGCAAGATAATATGCCTCTAAAAGCCAAAAACACCAGATCTGATCTTCTTGTATACCAGAAACCCTAGATCTGATCTAACCAGCCCAAGAATCCAAACGTCCGGTCAAGATCGAGATAGATCTATACCTATCAGAGGTGAATATCATCAATCAAGAACCAACAGATCCAAAGAGACACACAAAAACGAAACGACAGCGGAAGAAATCAAGAACAAGAGCCTAATAGCTCTGATACCATGTTACAAACATGGAATCAAAACATAAAAACTTTTATTCAAAAGAATCCCAACCCTAAATGTTTGAAACCCTTACAAAAGATACAATCAGACTCTACCTCACTTATCTCTCTGATACAATGATCAACTAGGTAAAACAGAATGTACAGACTCTATAATAACGAAGTATAGAACCAACGATTATCAGATTCAAGATGAATCTGATACACAGACCTAACCCTAATCAGAGAGAACACAAAGTGAAAGAGATGAACAAAACAGATACTGAACGACTGAATGAGGAGAGATAAACAAACACAAGTATTTATAGCCTCGAGTTTCCATATAAATGAACGACCATGATTAATCCAGCTAGACTTGATCAACGGCCATCAATCCGTGTGCTTTCTCACACAGATTGCCACATAAGCAGATACACACACGTCAGCAGCAACAGCTTCTGGGCTTTTAGGCTTCAGACCAAACGCACTGGACTTTATTAATCTATACGGGCTCCTTATCTACCAGGCTTGGGCTCCTTATCTACCAGGCTTCCAACTGGACACGAACCAACCTGCATATCTTATGCAACATGATGAAGCCCAGACCAAAACAATAACATTTATATTTTTACTATAAGTTTTTTATAAACACTTTATTTTACTTTTATAAAAAACTTATTTATTTCTTGTTTTATAAAAAACCAAAAATAAAATGAACTAAAAATACTATATTTTTAACAGGACTTGATTGGTATCAGTTTAAATTTGTACAACACCATCACTTGATATAGCAACCAGAAGAAATATGCTTAAGATGATATTAACACGTGTTTTAAATCGATTGGAAACCACACAAAGGAATTTACATCAAACTATATTGTTATGGCGTGTAAAATTAAAGAAAAAAAACTCTTAAAATGATGTTATTTTATAGTTTATTTTATTAAACATTCTTATAAAAACTATAATTTTGTATTTTTTTAAATATCCTCTGAAACTATTAAATTTTATCAAACATATTAAGAAATCCTAATAAAATTATACTTACTTAAAGTTTGCTTGTATAAAAGGAAGGTTTTTACAACAAAAAGGGCCCAACAATTTAAGTGTGAAAAATTGAAAAAAAAAAAGATTAGCAAAAGATTCGAACCTTCATCCTTTGAGGTGGTTTCCACACAGCCACACATGTGAACAAATGAGCCACCAGCAACTTTTAAGTTTATAATCCACAAAAGTAATATAATACATAATTAAGTGTGTGGTGCAAAAAAAAGGTCTAGTTACATATTGACACGTGGCAAAAACCGCCCAAACCAACAAATCCTGAATTAGAACTGTAGACGTTGTGATTTGTTGTTATATAGAATATAAGTAATTAAGTAAAGGTTGGGTACGAGTTTTTTCTATTGTTTGGGATTTGGTGTGGATCAAAATAAAAGGTGGTTTTGGAGTGTATGGTTATATTCAAATACTTTTTGGTTGTTTTGTGTGTACAGTTATACTTAAATTGTTTTTTGATGGTTCTGTACGTTGAGTCAACGGATCCAATGGCTGAGTGGACAAAATTCTAAGATGACAGCCATGGCAGACACCATGAACAAACATAGTTTGTTGGATTTGTTAAATTGATCTGTCAGAACCCAAGTCAGACAATGCTAGCATGTGATGATGGGTGGGTGGTGGTGTTAACCGTTAAGTCTTATTATTTTCTTGTGATCTTTTGTAAAGTTGTAATTTGTTGCAGTGTTAAGTTAATTCACTGATTAATTCAACTGAATGAAGTCTATTTTTAGAGTTATTCAAACCGTGAATGTTTGCCAACTTTGCAGACCGTAAAAAATCCACTTTTTATTTTGTTTCCCACAGGAAAATCCAAAATACTCCTGATGAATGTTTGTAGTTTGGATTAGTTAATGACTATTAATGAAATATTTAACAATTAGACAACTTTATACAATTCTCTTAAATAAATATACATTACCGCATTCTAATCTGACGTAACTTTAGTTTCCTCTATATAAAAAGTACATGTTATACGTTTTAACTTGATATTTTCTAAGATGTGACTACTGACTGGGTTTGTAAAAGGTGTGTCTCATACGTGTGCGATGCATGAGATGATCGAGGCAGATGAGAAAAATCGTCAAGCAGGGTGATGCGCAACTAATACAAGCAGTCATGGAGAAACGTAAATTTGCTTAGAAAAACGTGATGCATGATATGATCGAGGCAGCTAGAAACAATTATCAAGCAGGGTGTTGTACCACTATTACAAGAAGCGGTTGTCAGAAAATGTAAATCTCCAAAACCAGTGTTTCAAGTGCATATAGACATCTAAGTGAGACAAGGTTAGAGCCAAGAGGGATTAGCAAGGGAGCGAATTTGATGGTTCTTATTGTTCGTCTTTGTTTTCACTACACATGGTTATTTTCTTTTTCATCTTCTTTGTACTTGAAAGACTTATGCATCTTTTGTATCGGTTGTTAAGGCTGCAAAACATGCGATGCCAGACACGCAAACTGGCCCACACCAGATCACCCCAAAGTCCAGACCCAACATGTGCTATAAATCAAACTCACTAAGACTACACAGTGTGGCGAGCGTGAAAGATGATATAGAGCCCCTCCACGCCACCAACACCATACCCTATGTGGTGGGGCAAGTTGGGTGGATCTCCCTGAGCGTGGGGCCAAAACGTGAGGATAATGTAGATGGTTATAGTTAGTTCTTGAGTTCTAGGTGATTTTTGATTGGTTGGTTAATTAAAACAATAAAAAAACCTTCACGCCACCACCCCGTGGTTTTTTGGGAGTGAAAGGGAATTGACGTGGCTATTACATGTCGCTCTATGTCTCCTTTCACCCATTGACCTTATAGTCAAAGCATATTTGGCTATGCCTTATTGGTGGTTAATATTATAAGGTTTAAACTAGCTATTTTGGGAGACCTAGGCCAATTTAACGTATTATAAAATAGTTAAAAAAAAAAAAATCTAAGCAATTACAGCTTTAAATGCTTGATGTACAGACCCATACATTATTACAAAGAGGATTCAGCTAAGAGAACTGAAAACACCAATACAATTTGATAAAAATATTAAGCAATACGACTGTTGTTACCTCCCACATCTATGATAAGCAGCAGCCATTATAAAATGTCTTATAAATCACAATAAAAATCGCCTCAAAAAGAATATTCATAAACCACTTTTAACTTTAAAGAGAGGTAACTAATTCACTCGCTACTGAACTCAAGTCTGTATTATATGTTCTCAATCACAAAATTCGGCGGGACCTACAAAATTACACCACGTTCTTATCAGACAGTCGATCATCCTCACGTTCGCCCCATCTCACAGTACCTGCAAACAAGTGTTTCAGTGAGAAGTCCTGAATATAATAGTCACCAACAGGCTGAATAACCAAACCATAGCCTATTTGGACCTATTTGTCTCATTTTCGACAAAGATCATATTTGCGCATACCTCATTCTTCATCATCCTCGTTGCCATTAACAAGAACAGCACCGTCTGTAGAATCATTATCCATTGCAACAACTTCTT
The DNA here is from genome assembly GCA_030844895.1 of Ambrosia x helenae. NCBI lineage: Eukaryota > Viridiplantae > Streptophyta > Magnoliopsida > Asterales > Asteraceae > Ambrosia > Ambrosia x helenae. Next base: position 51,551 of record JAUTDX010000768.1, read on the forward strand.
GACTTTCATTTTCAGTTGGTTGTTGACCATCAACAAATTCCTCCTCCTCCTCGTCTCCATTCTGTTCCGCATCCTGCGACAGAAAATTGACGAGAAGAATGTAAAAACAGAAGAGATAGGGAAAAGTAAAGCTTAAAGAATTCAAATATAAGATGTATTAAACATAAAGAAATGTACTTCATGATCCAACTCTCCGTTTTCCAATGTTTCCTCGGCTTCCAATTGCATGTTTCTGAATTTCTCCACTAGGGTGCTATGCGGTCTATCAATATAGTTCACATACTCTGCTGCTGGTGGGTAACTATCCCTGCAGGGAGTAATGACAATAAGGTTTTCTTTTCATATATCCCCTTACTAAGACAATAAATTACATATTTACCCAACCGCTAAAATCAATTACATAAGGGGAAATATGTAATTGACTTTTTACATATGTATGTTTTAAGAGGGGGAAATATGTAATTGACTTTTTAAGTCGGGGAAATATGTAATAAATGATTTCCCTCAGTCGCGCTTAAACCAAATGCATCAGATTCATGAAAATCATATTAAAAAAAGAACAAATGAAACCTTGTCTCCGCAGCCTTTGCTGAAACCTCAAGTGCAATTTGCCAGTCCTCAAACATATTTGGGTACTCTTCAGGATCTGCTAAAGATTCTGCAGCTTTCTGGTTAACCTGCACGTAAACGGTTTTAATTTAATAACCAGATTATCATTTTAATGATATAGTTTTTTATAATCATGTTTAAAAAAATTTGAGTCAAACCTTGCTAAGGTCTTTTCTCCAAAGGGCAACAATTTCAGAAACCTTGCTGGGAAGATACGACCTTGCCATTAAAGCAGCTTCAGGTATCCGATTGCTGCAAGGACCGTTAATTTCAGAACTGCATATTAGAGTTGACTTCATACGGAATTTGGATTAATTTATGAAATATGATGAATGATTAACCTGTCAATCAACAGCTGTAGGCAATCTTCCAATTTACCCAACATAAACAAACAAGCAAATGCCACATTGTTCTTTCCATTTTCTTTTGCAAGTGATGCAAGTTTTTCTATTTCTTCCGCATCTCCCAAAGAAGAATAAAGGAGCAACAAACCACTCAAATCATTTGCATGCTTCAAACAATCCTCTGCCATTTCCAACTGCAATGAGCCAAATGGTGAGTATGAGCCCAATATACAAGTACAGTCCAGATATAAATTGGATCAATTCCATTTTTAAGTTTAAGTGTTTTAATGGACTCCAAACATAGAACGAGAAAATGTAATCATAGAATAAACAATTAATAACTCATCTTGACCAAGAAAGATGATTCAAGAGTCTTTTTGTGACCGGGATAACTAATATTTAAGCTAGTCATGTTATACCATACCATTCCAGCAGACATTGCTAATTCACCCAATTGCTTCCACTTTGAGTCGCTCTCTGCTACTAAGGCAATATCCTGTATGCATATGATATTATTGTTTAGATAAAAGAATGTTTGAAATCATATTTACTAATATTTATTTATGAAAACAGAAGAAAAAAAATAAACAAAAAGCATCCTGCACCAAAACTACCCATTTGACATGTTAGCCTGCCCTTTTTGCCACCTCCAAATGACTATTACCTTTGCAACTTCAAGTTTACCAAGCTGAATGGCCAACTCAAATCTATAGTCAGGATCTGTAGCAACTTCCATGGCCTCTTCAACCATGCCACGTGATTCCAGAAAATGTGCAACACTGTCAAAACAACATTATACCTAATAAAGATCTGATTTTTGCTAATACAGTATCTAAGATGCCTCCATATGCCAGAGTTTGCTTCTTCATCTAATAAATGTATGAATATAAAAGTGAGGATAGAAATAGACTATCACGGTCCACAGAACATGGTATTTGAGGTGATGCAATATTTTGGTAATTGGCATCCACAAATCTAATATGAAATTAAGTCAAGATAATGATACAATTTGAATAAAGAAAGAAAAAAAAAAAAAATACTTGAACCCTACCTGTTATGTTGCTCCTTTGGAATTGAAGGTAATACTCCATTAGCGCGTTCTAAGTCTCCACGCATCACAAGTGTCTTATACTCGATTAAGGTGAGAAGCAAAGTGTATCCAACGACACTAAAACATAAATATTGAAAAGAAAACCATCAGCAGCAATATTAACAACAGCTTTTATCTACAGTAACAATCTAAGACCAACTCACTTGAATTCTTTGTCAATGAGATAAACTCTGCTCTGATTAGCTAGATATCCAAGAAGATACATAGGTCGATCCAAATGAAACATGGTGTTTACCTGAAAAGGACGTGGCATTAATTACTGAATTATTATGTTAGACAAACCATGCAAGTATATATATTCTAGTTTCATACTTCGCCACCAACACAGTAGTTGAGTTTCCATGAAGCATTAGTGTATATAAAACAGTCCCCAACCCATAATCCAGTTCTAACTCTTTCATCTACTTCATACAGAATTTCAAAAGAATCTTCAACACCTTGATCATCCACAGGTCTACCACTATCCAGATGTGCTGACACTACATCGCGCTGCAACATGAGCACATTTACTATATTAATCACACTTTTGCACAAACAAAAATAGGGATGCATATAATAAAAGTTGAAGGTGTTGTAGGATTAAGGTAAGCATCTGTAGATAAGGATCTTACATTGTATTTTAGCACATAGAATGATGAGTCACTGGAAATTGCCACCAAATCACCACTATCAGCCCAGTATAGGTTCTAGAAATGAAGTAAGAAAAAAAATCAAGTTAAATGGTAAGAAAAACGATGATACGGTGACATAAACCAAAAGAGATAAGGTTTATAATTCTCTACTTTGACATTAACATCAATTCGCTGAATCAATCTGCACTCAGCCCAATCATAAAAACATATAAAATCATTTGAGCACATTGCTAATAAAGATCCTCCGTATATGCGCTCAGCTGAAAAAGTTGGTCGGATACTCTTCTTTTCCTGATTAACAGAAAAAAATGGCATATAGTGTCACAACATGCTTATAACATTTTTAACACCGTGGGTATATCAGTCATTGATAGATCTAGTAAGCATAGGGAGTCCAATAACCTGAAAAGACTTATTGAAAATCTTGATTTTGGATGTGCTCTCCCTAACAGCACATTCACCATCTGTGGACCAAACAAACTCCAATGCAGAGCCAAAGGATCTATTTCTCCATGCTAAAGCTGTATATATAATGTATTCGCCATCACCACAGACAACAACAAACCTCCCATTTGGGTTGTGCATTAAGCTCTGATCAAAAGGAAAAGAAAACAAATGCATAAGCAACATTGTAACAAATAACAAATAACAATTAATATCATGTATCAATTTTAATGCATCATTCCATGTTTGGTAAGTTCTTTTAACTGAAAGAAAATAGCCCTTCCTATTGATGTACACCTGGGAGATCAATCATAAGTTCATAACCTCAACTTACCGTTAAATGTGGTGATATGGGTGAATCAATCGAATTGGATATATGCTCAAAATGGTTTCAGGTTGAAATTTGAAACTGGGCAATCATTTTTACGGGTTAGTTCCTGTTGATCTGCTAACACTTTTTGTCCGATTTCTGTTTCTTTAATCTTTATAAATAATTAATTTGTTAATTGTGATTACATGAAAGATCACTACAATAATAATCTAAAATATCCTAAATCTTATAAAACAATTTAGGACGCTGTCTGCATTCAGAATAGAGTCATAGACTTCTGGATACTTTTAGCCTAACCAACGAATCTGAATTCTGGCCCCTTCCCCTTAAGCCTTTTTTAGAACGATTAACTCAACACTCTAACCTACTCCTAGACTAGAAGTCTAGAACCCTCAACCACTTTGGTCAGGAACACCTTTACTACACACCTTGATACCGCTAGGCTACAAACCCTCTAGTCTTCCCCTTTGGCAAGCTTTAAGATTTACCAAAACCAAGTAATCAACCCACTCATAAAGAAATGGGTTGAAATTTCCACCTCTATTTACCATGTATCTAAGGCATCTCTTTCTTTTGTTTTAATTTCTAAACTTAAGAGAAAGCTATATGACAGAAAAAGCATAACTTACTTGTGGGTACATATCACATGTTCCCAACTCTTTGACTGCTAAAGGCAGCCTCTCTCCATCAGAAACCTGAGAAGCAAAGGGAGACATAAATTCAATTGCACAGAGAAGATCCAAGAAAACCATTTTTAAACTTTTTGTACGGCAATCAAAGCCAGACCTCATAATCAGCTCCCACGCTCTTGATGTTTACCGTTTGAATTTCATTATGCTTAGACCATATAATTTTTCCACTGTTATCCATACTAACAACAGGCTCCTCACGGCCAATTTTCACCATTATAGTCCCTTCATCATAACCAATGACGACCCTGTACAGTATATTGAAATGAGCTTACGATTAAAAAAAAAATACAGCAGAATACCCCCAAGTAAAGATCCCAGCCTTGAATGAAGCATGTTCACAGGAATGATAAAAAAAAGAACGAGGAAACACATTGAGCAAGAGAATGTAGATAAGCGTTAAGACTTTAAATGATATGATATAATTTCTGAAACGTGCAAATATATAACTAACTAACAACTTACCTGCGTGAACCTTTCATGTATCCAAGAGCCCAGACCCTTTCAAGTCCATAATTCAAAGTGTTCTCTAGTCTGCACCAGAAAACGCGAAAAGCTGAGAAATAATTAAACAGCCAGCAAATTGAGCTAAATGTTACGGAAATACGTCCATGTTTTAAATATGATTGCAGGTTATATGGTTTAGTTGTGCGTTCTCCATTTTGTAGTGATACATCTAGAATAACCCAGTATTATTAGCAAACAGCATACATAGGAAAAAATTCAAGTAAGGTCGCATGTTGAAGCCTACTTGGCATCGTCCACAACCCCCCCCCCCCCCCCTTCTCTTCCTTGCATTTTGTTTCCCGTTATAGAAATCTCCTCTATAGGTATTACATCATGTAATGTTCCTAAGACTTTCTATGTTTAGAGTCCTATAAACAGGGTTATGTAACATTAAATGGAACAGAGTTCATACAAGCAACATACATGTGTTCTTCCCTTTCTGGTTCACTAGGTTATGTAAGCTACAACTTGGTGATCTTAAAAGCGCTAAGGCCGCATGGGTTCTTAGGAAAAACAACATCATGGCAATAAGTTGAAAACTTAACTTTCCTAACTGAACAGACAAGAATGACCAGATTCAGATAATCAGATTCCCTTAATGGCTGCATAGTTATCAACAATGTTTTCCGATGATAGGATTGTGGGGTGTAGAAACACGGTGGCTAGAACCACACATGTATGTGCATATAAGTGGGTCAAAAATCAAGATGCATATAGGATGGCAAATGGCAAATGCCTAATAATATAATTCTTGTTAACTAGTGAGGGAGTGTATACATCCTGGGGAAAACTTCATTTTGTAATGTTAACAAATGCAAACATTTAAAGGTCACGATTAAGAACGTACCTATATGTGGTTGAATGCCATATACGTACAGTACCGTCCTCAGAGCCTGTAATAATAATCGGGAGCTCAGGATGAAAGCATACAGCAGATACATTGTGTGTGTGACCTTCTAACGTCTGGACACAAGCTTTCGTTTGATAATCCCATACCTGTTTTATAAACATACATACAGATTCGATTGTCAATCAAACACAGTGATTAAGAGAACGCAATGATTACAGGCACAAACCTTAGCAGTGTGATCATCTGATCCAGTAATTAGATAAGGTTTATCACCACCCGTGAAATAATCCACACAATTCACTCCTTTGAGATGTGCATCAAGTGTGAAATTAGGATCAGGTGATCCAAGATTCCAAATCTAGAATACAAAAGAGAAGGATCATATAGATACATTACAACATGTTAGGTTGATGGATTAAGATATCATAATCATTCTTAAAATTACCTTTATAGTACGATCAAGCGATGCACTTGCAAAAGTATTGGTATCTTTAGGGTTGATTGTCACTTGCATCACATAATGGGAGTGACCCTCAAAAATTTGAGTACAGTACCAACTCTTCTCCCAATTCCAAAGCTTTATAAGCATGTCATCAGATGATGACAAAACATATGGAAGGGTAGGGTGGACAGCTACACACCGAATATAATCTGTATGTGCCTCAAATACCTTGACTTTATCCATTGTATTGTAATTGTATACGCGGATAGACATGTCATCTGCACCAGCAACAATCCATTGTTTGCGTGCTATAAACTTTGCTGATCTAACTGCATTTCAATCACATGACCATAAAATATCAGATCCAAATTCCCATCATGGTCCAATCATGCATGAGAATACATATTAGAGAACAGAAATATCAGTCACGAACCTGGTAGCTCGGTAACCTCAAAGGACTTTGCCACAGTCTACAATAAAAAAAAAGACCAATATAAGGCTCACATGAGACAATTTGATCGAAATTGCCACCGCAAGGAAAGGACCTTAAGAAATTGCCAAACTGATGTAGACCCAACACATTATTTACGGGTCTAAAAGTTTCCTCATGCTAGTTTTATCAAATAAAAAATTAAAAAAATAAATAAAATAAAAACCCTGGCATGGTAAGACTTCAAATGTTAGAATTAGTTTAGGGAGCTGATGATTACACTATACTTCTCAGGAGTTAGTTGATTTTGACGCCTGGATGACTCAACATAAGAGATATTTACTCAATATTGATAGAAATTGCATAGTTCTTTATCAAACATCTTTGCACGTACGCATATAGAAAGCAACACTGTAAAAAGTGAACATTTGTTGCTTTTCTCCTATTCATCTTAAATGCAAAACCAACTATACCTAGTTTCCAGCAACCGTGAGACAAACAATTATAAGCAGATGAAGTGAGACCATTCACATAACTCTAAATCTAAAGTAGCAAACCATAAACGTCGAAGACACTGTGGTTTTTCAGTTAACATATACCATTTGCATATTTCTATAAATTTCTCATAAAGCAGATGATTTTACATTAAAACATCCATGGAGCCCACCAATTTCACACATAGGGTTTAAAATAAAGACGGCCATTAATAATGAGGTGAAATGTAGATGAAAACCTGCTTATCATCATACAGCATTTTTGGTTACATTCATTGTTGAAGAATAAACTTAGCTACTTCCTCCATCATGATTCATACTAGCCAATTTGAATCGTGTTCAATGAAAATGCTACTATCAATTATGTCCTTTAAATATTTAGTAATAATTAGTATAGTTACTTTTTTCCACCAACATTTTAAGTTGTCTTTCCCACAATCTTCAGTTAGCTAAGTTTCACTATAAATCTACATGTAATTATTTTCTTAACTAACAATTTTAGTGGTGTTCCCCATAAGTCTGGTTGGATAGGTGACACTATAGATCTAAACCTCGACGATCTATACCAGGCTATAAATTTAGATCCATATATAATGGTGAGCACATTTTGAGCAAAGAATTCTGTGTTCCTCAATTGTATCCAACTGAAATTAGTATTACAACTACAAAAAAAATCGCATAGGAAAAACATGAAGCCGTGTTTGCTTTTAAGGTAACTACATTATAACAACACATCAGAGTCGTCCGTATACCTGAATATAAACTAGAGGTGATTTCGTGACTACTACTATAAATAATTCAAAACGGTTTCATAATTCATACCTGAGCCTGGTAATCCCATATGTTGACTGTCCCTGAATACAAACTTGTAAGGATCCTGTGAAAATACAAAAGTACCCATGTCCATCAATAAAAAGATACATAACGAACTTTTGTATTCTTAAATTTACACCCTCCCACCCTTATCACTAAGGCTCATTGTTATGTGAATCAAAGCAACATGTATATAAATAGACTATAACCGCACCACAACCGAACAATGCCAGCCAATTTCATAAGAATAATATATACAGATCATTACCATGGTTCAGTCGGATGCAAGTCAACCGACTTTACTCGTTCCGATCTTTGAGCAAGCTTCCTCTGCCACAAACAATATTATCAAGTTAAAATCACACAACAAACATAAAAACAAATTGAGATCAGTAACAGACTATCAGTCAGTACCTTAATATCGAGTCTGAGAGGCTGCACCAGATCAAAATTCACCACAACAAAATTCACAAGTTTCAGTTAGTAACCACTAAGAAATGCAATCAAATAATAAATCAAACAATAATTAAATAAATAATAAAATATAAAATTCATCAAGGATTTAAAACCGGATCTAGAACAGAAGAGAGGTAAAATTAGGGATTGAAAGCTAACCATATTAAAAGAATTGAATTAAGGCGTGAATGGATGATTAGAATATGAACCCTAGGGTTGGAGTAAGAGATCCAATGGAGGGGATCTTGGTTCGAGTATAGGGTTTGAGATCGAGAGAGAGAGAGAGAGAGAGAGAGAGAGAGAGAGAGAGAGATGAGGTTTGAAGATGCAGAGAAATGGAAATGGAAATTAGTTAAGGCGTTTTAGCTCTCTGGTTTGAACCACCGTCGGTAGATCGAATAGATCCGTGAGTAGCTCAGTTCGTGAATGGGTCAAGGATCTCTCTTGGAGGTCTCAGGTTCAATTCCCACGAAAAACATAATGAGAAATGATGGATGACTCATGGCCTATGGTCATGAGTTCGAGTCCTGATCTCGCCAGGTTTTACCGGTTCACTACCGTCGTGCCTTCGGGCGGGTATGTGGGTCGAGTTTTCCTGGAAGCGGGCTGTCGGGCGGGCTAAGGGCTTCGTGCGTCCGGGGTGGGCCGGGCTGTGCCCCTGTCTTTGCCACTGAGGGGGCCGCGTACGAAGTACCCGGCGTTGTTTAGTTGGTCGTTCAAAAAAAAAAAAAACTTCCTACGGCTGTGATGAATAACTTTTCTTTTCTTATAATTATTATTACTAGATTATCCCCGGAAGGTATCTGGGTTGACAAACATAACATAAAGTGACAAAATGTATGTAGTGTAAAACAATTATGTCGTGTTTTTTAGAAGAAAAAAATTTTAAAAGGATCAACACTTAATATTTCTACGTTTGACTGGAGTCTCTATACAACTTTGTCTTCCACAGGACATTCTAAAACTGTGATGTGAACCTAGGAAAAAAACAAATTAGTATCAATGATATGTCATTATGATTATTGATTTAAAATGCGTGCATGATGGGTTGATTAATTATCACTTATCAGCTAAAGATTTACTTGGTTTCTCAAAATCATAGGCTACATCTAACCGGCTAAACAACATTTGTAATCAATGTTCACAATAATGTAACAGCCCAAGCTAACCCGTACCACGATATTGTCCGCTTCGCCACAGCTCACCGTTTTGCATTGGTCTCACCCCCGAAGGACTGGCCAAAACGCGTCTGGTAGAGAAGGTTCCCCCACCCCTTATAAGGAAGTGTTTGTTCTCCTTCTCAACCGATGTGGGATCTTACAATGTGCATATGTCCTAGTTCAGTTCTAGGCTAGTATTTCGCATTACTCATTTAGAGTTAGAATATTCCATGGAATCCTCCATATAATACCTCAGATAGCACTTTGCCTGTCCATGCATTCCTTAACTCACACTGGTGTTATCTAATCCGAATTTTAGTATGTGAGTTTCACTCTTAGTCGAAATAAATTCTAGGCGACTGATCACCTATTATCTTTTGCCCCAAAGCCTTGGGCTTTTAGGATTTTTATCCTATCAAAAGAATTAGCATAGGGTTCGTGACCCTTTCTTATCTAGCCTTTCAAATTTACACATTTAGCTCTCGCAAGCATCTTGTTTGAGGTTTAACGCAAGTCTTCCGACTCTTTTATTTATCTAGGTATTATTTTGTGTATAAATACCCCGTCTTCACAGCCCCTGCCGGATTATGTTTTTATTTAATTCCTCATAACACTTTGGTCCCAAGGCAATTCCTTTAATGGTATAGCCTTATAAGGTTCGTTTATATACTATGACCCATTTCTGCTTATTTATGTCCCTTAGGACTCACTGACCTTTAGATCAATTCAGTGTTTCACAAAAGGGTTCTTACTTGCCTTTGCTTCATGGTGTTACATTACCATGTTGATTCACACAAGTCTATTTACTTATGTCTTCTTTACTTAAGATTCGTATGCATAGTGGTCCAACAGACCGTGTTTGGTTTATTATGAAGGCATTGTCTTCATTATGCGATTCTCAACCATCTATGTATATTTTAGATTTCTGATCATTTGTTGATCCATCATGTGCTAACGCCTATGAGGTTTATCTCACCTTGTTCATTTGTGACATGCCTTCATTAGACCACATCAATGCTTATTTATTCTCACACAATCCTTGCTCGAGGCTAGGATCATTCCTCTGGTGCGGATGCACCTCCGGTTTCTAGGGTTGCCTACGAGCCCCATTTTGATTTAGCGTTTAATTTCTTCTTTTATTTATCACGTCGTTTTAGGGTCTAAAACCAAGTTTTTAGCTCAATTCCGTGTGAATCATAGTTCATGCTTGCCTCGCGGGCTTCTTTTCTCATTAGCATTTCAGTTTAGCGAGACGCGTAGTCCTTGGTTTCCTGTGAGCTTTCACGGATCATTATGATTTGTGTGACACCTAGTTCACCTTTGCCCGTAGGCTTTCACGAATTTAATATGATTAGTGTGACGCATAGTTCACATTGGCCCGTAGGCTTTCACGAATTTAATATGATTAATGTGACGCATAGTTCACATTGCCCGTAGGCTTTCACGGATTTATTACGAGTCAAGTTTAAGTATAACTTAACTTTGAGCTTAGCCCGAATCTTGGCTTTCCTTTTACCTCAGTACGGGGTTCATGTTGGAATACGAGTTGGTCCTCGAGTGCGGTTTGGACTAGTTAAAACTTTACCCTTTAGATAGACGAGGTTCAGATTGGTTTATGATTTAACCTTTTATTAAGGTTCGACTTTTGTTGCTTGATTGACCTTTCATTCAGGTTCGAGTTTAGCTATGTCTTAACCTCCGATTAAGGTTCAAGTCTCCTTACAGTTTAACCTCTGCTCAAGGTTCAAACGCAATCATGATTTAATCCTTTGATTAAAGTTCAAGTCTACTTACGAGTAAATTCTCAATTAAGTTTCAAAGGTGATCGTGATTTAACATTTTGGTAAGATTCAAATCCATTTGGGAATTTACCTTCAATTATAGTTTGAACGCATTTATGACTTAACCTTAGATTAAGGTTCAAGTTCTTTTACGGATTAACCTTTATTGAGGTCCGAATGTGGTTATGACTCAACCTTTGATTAAGGTTCAAGTCCCTTTTATGAATTTTAACCTTATATAAAGGTTTGTGTTTTTATTATGGCTTAACCTTGTTTAAAGTTAAAGTCTAGTTACGAATTCAACCTTCTATAAAGGTCTGAGTTTAGTTATGACTTAACCTTTGATTAAGGTTCAAGTCTATTTACGAATTCAACCTTCTATATGTTCTCAATCACAAAATTCGGCGGGACCTACAAAATTACACCACGTTCTTATCAGACAGTCGATCATCCTCACGTTCGCCCCATCTCACAGTACCTGCAAACAAGTGTTTCAGTGAGAAGTCCTGAATATAATAGTCACCAAAAGGCTGAATAACCAAACTATAGCCTATTTGGACCTATTTGTCTCATTTTCGACAAAGATCATATTTGCGCATACCTCATTCTTCATCCTCCTCGTTACCATTAACAAGAACAGCACCGTCTGTAGAATCATTATCCATTGCAACAACTTCTTGACTTTCATTTTCGGTTGGTTGTTGACCATCAACAAATTCCTCCTCCTCCTCGTCTCCATTCTGTTCCGCATCCTGCGCCAGAAAATTGACGAGAAGAATGTAAAAACAGAAGAGATAGGGAAAAGTAAAGCTTAAAGAATTCAAATATAAGATGTATTAAACATAAAGAAATGTACTTCATGATCCAACTCTCCGTTTTCCAATGTTTCCTCGGCTTCCAATTGCATGTTTCTGAATTTCTCCACTAGGGTGCTATGCGGTCTATCAATATAGTTCACATACTCTGCTGCTGGAGGGTAGCTATCCCTGCAGAAAAATTGGAGTAATGACAATAAGGTTTTTCTTTCATATATCCCCTTACTAAGACATTAAATTACATATTTACCCAACCGCTAAAATCAATTACATAAGGGGAAATATGTAATTGACTTTTTACATATGTATGTTTTAAGAGGGGGAAATATGTAATTGACTTTTTAAGTCGGGGAAATATGTAATAAATGATTTCCCTCAGTCGCGCTTAAACCAAATGCATCAGATTCATGAAAATCATATTAAAAAAAGAACAAATGAAACCTTGTCTCCGCAGCCTTTGCTGAAACCTCAAGTGCAATTTGCCAGTCCTCAAACATATTTGGGTACTCTTCAGGATCTGCTAAAGATTCTGCAGCTTTCTGGTTAACCTGCACGTAAACGGTTTTAATTTAATAACCAGATTATCATTTTAATGATATAGTTTTTTATAATCATGTTTAAAAAAATTTGAGTCAAACCTTGCTAAGGTCTTTTCTCCAAAGGGCAACAATTTCAGAAACCTTGCTGGGAAGATATGACCTTGCCATTAAAGCAGCTTCAGGTATCCGATTGCTGCAAGGACGGTTAATTTCAGAAACTGCATATTAGAGTTGACTTCATACGGAATTTGGATTAATTTATGAAATATGATGAATGATTAACCTGTCAATCAACAGCTGTAGGCAGTCTTCCAATTTACCCAACATAAACAAACAAGCAAAGGCCACGTTGTTCTTTCCGTTTTCTTTTGCAAGTGATGCAAGTTTTTCTATTTCTTCCACATCTCCCAAAGAAGAATAAAGGAGCAACAAACCACTCAAATCATTTGCATGCTTCAAACAATCCTCTGCCATTTCCAACTGCAATGAACCAAATGGTGAGTATGAGCCCAATATACAAGTAGTAAAGTACAGATATAAATTGGATCATTTCCATTTTTTATGTTTAAGTGTTTTAATGGACTCCAAACATAGAATGAGAAAATGTAATTATAGAATAAACAATTAATAACTCATCTTGACCAAGAAAGATGATTCAATAGTCTTTTTGTTACGGGGATAACTAATGGTTAAGCTAGTCATGTTATACCATACGGTATGGTCCATACCATTCCAGCAGACATGGCTAATTCACCCAATTGCTTCCACTTTGAGTCGCTCTCTGCTACTAACGCAATATCCTGTATGCATATGATATTATTGTTCAGATAAAAGAATGTTAGAAATCATATTTACTATATATTTATTTGTGAAAACAGAAGAAAAAATAAACAAAAAGCATCCTACACCAAAACTACACATTTGACATGTTAGCCTGCCCATTTTGCCACCTCCAAATGACTATTACCTTTGCAACTTCAAGTTTACCAAGCTGAATGGCCAACTCAAATCTATAGTCAGGATCTGTAGCAACTTCCATGGCCTCTTCAACCATGCCACATGATTCCAGAAAATGTGCAACACTGTCAAAACAACATTATACCTAATTAAGATCTGATTTTTGCTAATACAGTATCTAAGATGCCTCCATATGCCAGATTTTGCTTCTTCATCTAATAAATGTATGAATATAAAAGTGAGGATAGAAATAGACTATCACAGTGGTACATGGTATTTGAGGTGATGCAACACTTTGGTAATTGGTATACACAAATCTAATATGAAATTAAGTCCAGATAATTATAATGCACCTTTAGAGGATTAAGACAAGATAATGATACAATTTGAATAAAGAACGAAAAAAATACTTGAAACCTACCTGTTATGTTGCTCCTTTGGAATTGAAGGTAAAACTCCATTAGCGCGTTCTAAGTCTCCACGCATCACAAGTGTCTTATACTCGATTAAGGTGAGAAGCAAAGTGTATCCAACGACACTAAAACGTAAATATTGAAAAGAAAACCATCAGCAGCGATACTAACAACAGCGTTTATCCACATTAACAATCTAAGACCAACTCACTTGAATTCTTTGTCAATGAGATAAACTCTGCTCTGATTAGCTAGATATCCAAGAAGATACATAGGTCGATCCAAATGAAACATGGTGTTTACCTGAAAAGGATGTGGCACTAATTACTGAATTATTATGTTAGACAAACCATGCAAGTATATATATTCTAGTTTCATACTTCGCCACCAACACAGTAGTTGAGTTTCCATGAAGCATTAGTGTATATAAAACAGTCCCCAACCCATAATCCAGTTCTAACTCTTTCATCTACTTCATACAGAATTTCAAAAGAATCTTCAACACCTTGATCATCCACAGGTCTACCACTATCCAGATGCGCTGACACTACATCGCGCTGCAACATGACCACATTTACTATATTAATCACACTTTTGCACAAACATAAATAGGGATGTATATAATAAAAGTTGAAGGCGTTGTAGGATTAAGGTAAGCATCTGTCGATAAGGATCTTACATTGTATTTTAGCACATAGAATGATGAGTCACTGGAAATTGCCACCAAATCACCACTATCAGCCCAGTATAGGTTCTAGAAATGAAGTAAGAAAAAAAAATCAAGTTAAATGGTAAGAAAAACGATGATACAGTGACATAAACCAAAAGAGATAAGGTTTATAATTCTCTACTTTGACATTAACATCAATTCGCTGAATCAATCTGCACTCAGCCCAATCATAAAAACATATAAAATCATTTGAGCACATTGCTAATAAAGTTCCTCCGTATATGCGCTCGGCTGAAAAAGTTGGTCGGATACTCTTCTTTTCCTGATTAACAGAAAAAATGGCATATAGTGTCACAACATGCTTATAACATTTTTAACACCGTATATCAGTCATTGATAGATCTATTAAGCATAGGGAGTCCAATAACCTGAAAAGACTTATTGAAAATCTTGATTTTGGATGTGCTCTCCCTAACAGCACATTCACCATCTGTGGACCAAACAAATTCCAATGCAGAGCCAAAGGATCTATTTCTCCATGCTAACGCTGTATATATAATGTATTCGCCATCACCACAGACAACAACAAACCTCCCATTTGGGTTGTGCTTTAAGCTCTGATCAAAAGGAAAAGAAAACAAATGCATAAGCAACATTGTAACAAATAACAACTAACATCATGTATCAATTTTAATGCATCATTCCACGTTTGGTAAGTTCTTTTAACTGAAAGAAAATAGCCCTTCCTATTGATGTACACCTGGGAGATCAATCATAAGTTCATAACCTCAACTTACCATTAAATGTGGTGACATGGGTGAATCAATCAAATTGGATATATGCTCAAAATGGTTTCAGGTTGAAATTTGAAACTAGGCACTCATTTTTACGGGTTAGTTCCTGCTGATCCGCTAACACTTTTTGTCCGATTTCTGTTTCTTTAATCTTTATAAATAATTAATTTGTTAATTGTGAATTTGTGATTACATGAAAGATTACTACAATAATAATCTAAAATATCCTAAATCTTATAAAACGATTTAGGACGGTGTCTGCACTCAGAATAGACTTCTGGATACTTTTAGCCAACCAACGAATCTGAATTCTGGCCCCTTCCCCTTAAGCCTTTTTTAGAACGATTAACTCAACACTCTAACCTACTCCTAGACTAGAAGTCTAGAACCCTCAACCACTTTGGTCACTGCCTCACTGGTCAGGAACACCTTTACTACACCTACCGATAGGCTACAAACCCTCTAGTCTTCCCCTTTAGCAAGCTTTAAGATTTACCCGAATCAAGTAATCAACCCACTCATAAATAAATGTTCCACCTCTATTTACCATGTATCTAAGGCATCTCTTTCTTTTGTTTTAATTTCTAAACTTAAGAGAAAGCTATATGACAGAAAAAGCATAACTTACTTGCGGGTACATATCACATGTTCCCAACTCTTTGACTGCTAAAGGCAGCCTCTCTCCATCAGAAACCTGAGAAGCAAAGGGAGACATAAATGCAATTGCACAGAGAAGATCCAAGAAAACCATTTTTAAACTTTTTGTAGGGCAATCAAAGCCAGACCTCATAATCAGCTCCCACGCTCTTGATGTTTACCGTTTGAATTTCATTATGCTTAGACCATATAATTTTTCCACTGTTATCCATACTAACAACAGGCTCCTCACGGCCAATTTTCACCATTATGGTCCCTTCATCATATCCAATGACGACCCTGTACAGTATATTGAACTGAGCTTACGATTAAAAAAAATACAGCAAAATATCCCCCAAGTAAAGATCCCAGCCTTGAATGAAGCATGTTCACAGGAATGATAAAAAAAAGAACCAGGAAACAGATTGAGCAAGAGAATGTAGATAAGCGTTAAGACTTTAAATGATATGATATAATTTCTGAAACGTGCAAATATACAACTAACTAACAACTTACCTGCGTGAACCTTTCATGTATCCAAGAGCCCAGACCCTTTCAAGTCCATAATTCAAAGTGTTCTCTAGTCTGCACCAGAAAACGTGAAAAGCTGAGAAATAGTTAAACAGCCAGCAAATTGAGCTTAATGTTACGGAAATATGTCCATGTTTTAAATATGATTGCAGGTTATATGGTTTAGTTGTGCGTTCTCCATTTTGTTGTAATACAGCTAGAATAACCCAGTAAGTATTAGCAAACAGCATACATAGGAAAAGATTCAAGTAAGGTCGCACGTTGAAGCCTACTTGGCATCGTCCACAACCCCCCCCCCCCTGCATTTTGTTTCCCGTTATAGAAATCTCTATAGGTATTACATCATGTAATGTTCCTAAGACTTTCTATGTTTAGAGTCCTATAAACAGGGTTATGTAACATTAAATGGAACAGAGTTCATACAAGCAACATACACGTGTTCTTCCCTTTGTGGTTCACTAGGTTATGTAAGCTACCACTTGGTGATCTTAAAGCGCTAAGGCCACATGGGTTCTTAGGAAAAACAACATCATGACAATAAAAGTTGAAAACTTAACTTTTCTAACTGAACAGACAAGAATGACCAGATTCAGTTAATCAGATTCCCTCAATGGCTGCATAGTTATCAACAACGTTTTCCGATGATAGGAGTGTGGGATGTAGAAACACGGTGGCTAGAACCACACATGTATGTGCATATAAGTCGGTCAAAAATCAAGATGCAAATAGGATGGCAAATGCCTAATAATATAATTCTTGTTAACTAGTGAGGGAGTGTATACATCCTGGGGAAAACTTCATTTTGTAATGTTAACAAATGCAAACATTTAAAGGTCACGATTAAGAACGTACCTATATGTGGTTGAATGCCATATACGTACAGTACCGTCCTCAGAGCCTGTAATAATAATCGGGAGCTCAGGATGAAAGCATACAGCAGATACATTGTGTGTGTGACCTTCTAATGTCTGGACACAAGCTTTCGTTTGATAATCCCATACCTGTTTTGTAAACATACATACAGATTCGGTTGTCAATCAAACACAGCGCTTAAGAGAACGCAATGATTACAGGCACAAACCTTAGCAGTGTGATCATCTGATCCAGTAATTAGATAAGGTTTATCACCACCCGTGAAATAATCCACACAATTCACTCCTTTGAGATGTGCATCAAGTGTGAAATTAGGATCAGGTGATCCAAGATTCCAAATCTAGAATTCAAAAGAGAAGGATCATATAGATACATTACAACATGTTAGGTTGATGGATTAAGATACCATAATCATTCTTAAAATTACCTTTATAGTACGATCAAGCGATGCACTTGCAAAAGTATTGGTATCTTTAGGGTTGATTGTCACTTGCATCACATAATGGGAGTGACCCTCAAAAATTTGAGTACAGTACCAACTCTTCTCCCAATCCCAAAGCTTTATAAGCATGTCATCAGATGATGACAAAACATATGGAAGGGTAGGGTGGACAGCTACACACCGAATATAATCTGTATGTGCCTCAAATACCTTGACTTTATCCATTGTATTGTAATTGTAAACGCGGATAAACATGTCATCTGCACCAGCAACAATCCATTGTTTGCGTGCTATAAACTTTGCTGATCTAACTGCATTTCAATCACATGACCATAAAATATCAGATCCAAATTCCCATCATGGTCCAATCATGCATGAGAATACATATTAGAAAACAGAAATATCATTCACGAACCTGGTAGCTCGGTAACCTCAAAGGACTTTGCCACAGTCTAAAAAAAAAAAAAAGACCAATATAAGGCTCACATATTATTGATCGAAATTGCCACCGCAAGGAAAGGACCTTAAGAAACTGCCAAACTGAAGTAGACCCAACATATTATTTACGGGTCTAAAAGTTTCCTCATGCTAGTTTTATCAAATAAAAAATAAAAATAAAAAATAAAAACCCTGGCATGGTAAGACTTCAAATGTTAGAAATTTAGAATTAGTTTAGGGAGCTGATGATTACACCATACTTCTCAGGAGTTTGTTGATTTTGACGCCTGGATGACTCAGCATAAGAGATATTTACTCAATATTGATAGAAATTGCATAGTTCTTTATCAAACATCTTTGCACGTACGCATATAGAAAGCAACACTGTAAAAAGTGAACATGTGTTGCTTTTCTCCTATTCATCTTAAATGCAAAACCAACTATACCTAGGTTCCAGCAACCGTGAGACAAACAATTATAAGCAGATGAAGTGAGACCATTCACATAACTCTAAATCTAAAGTGGCAAACCATAAACGTCGAAGACACTGTGGTTGTTCAGTTAACATATACCATTTTCATATTTCTATAACTTTCTCAGAAAGCGGATGATTTTACATTGAAACATTCATGGAGCCCACCAATTTCACACATAGGGTTTAAAATAAAGACGGCCATTAATAATGAGGTGAAATGTAGATGAAAACCTGCTTATCATCATACAGCATTTGTTGGTTACATTCATTGTTGAAGAATAAACTTAAGCACTTATTGAAAAAAAGGAATCAATTTAGCTTATGCTTACAATGTAGTTGGTTACTAGGCACTAGCTACTTCCTCCATCATGATTCATACTAGCCAATTTGAATCGTGTTCAATGAAAATGCTGCTATCAATTATGTCCTTCAAATATTTAGTAATAATTACTATAGTTACTTTTTTCCACCAACATTTTAAGTTGTCTTTCCCACAATCTTCAGTTAGCTAAGCTTCACTATAAATCTACATGTAATTATTTTTTAACTAACAATTTTAGTGGTGTTCCCCATAAGTCTGGTTGGATAGGCGACACTACAGAACTAAACCTTGACGATCTATACCAGGCTATGAATTTAGATCCATATATAATGGTGAGCACATTTTGAGCGAAGAATTCTGTGTTCCTCAATTGTATCCAACTGAAATTAGTATTACAACTACAGAAAAAATCGCATAGGAAAAACATGAAGACGTGTTTGCTTTTAAGGTAACTACATTATAACAACACATCAGAGTCGTCTCTATACCTGAATATAAACCAGAGGTGATTTCGTGACTACTACTATAAATAATTCAAAACGGTTTCATAATTCATACCTGAGCCTGGTAATCCCATATGTTGACTGTCCCTGAATACAAACTTGTGAGGATCCTGTGAAAATACAAAAGTACCCATGTCCATCAATAAAAAGATACATAACGAACTTTCGTATTCTTAATTCACATAACAATGAGCCACTAAGGCTCATTGTTATGTGAATTAACCGTAACCGAACAATGCCAGCTAAATTCATAAGAAAAATATATACAGATCATTACCATGGTTCAGTCGGATGCAAGTCAACCGACTTTACTCGTTCCGATCTCTGCGCAAGCTTCCTCTGCCACAAACAATATTATCAAGTTAAAATCACACAACAAACATAAAAACAAAACAAAACAAAACGTAACAGACTATCAGTCAGTACCTTAATATCGAGTCTGAGAGGCTACACCAGATCAAAATTCACCACAACAAAATTCACAAGTTTCAGTTAGTAACCATTCATAAATGAAATCAAATAATAAATAAACTAATCAAATATGAAATTCATCAACGATTCAAAACCAGATCTAAACGACAAAGTAGGGATTGAAAGCTAACCATATTAAAACAACGGAATTAAGGCGTGAATGGATGATTAGAATATGAACCCTAGGGTTGGAGTAAGAGATCCAATGGATGGGATCGTGGTTCGAGTATAGGGTTTGAGATCGGTTGGTTGTGTTATAGCACCCCTGTGTGTGTGTGTGTTAGGAAGAGATAGAGAGAGAGATGAGGTTTGAACTTTGAAGATGCAGAGAAATGGAAATGGAAGAAATTAGTTAAGGCGTTAGCTCTCTGGTTTGAACCACCGTCGGTAGATCGAATAGATCTGTGTGTAACTTCCTACGGCTGTGATGAAAAACTTTTTTTTCTTATAATTATTCTTACCCGGACAAATATAACTAGTATTATACCCGTCCGCTGGGACGGGTTTCTCAACACTCAAACTATGTGTACATAGAAGATCTTGATAACGTCTTATCAAATTAGGATTAGTAGGCACATACGTTAATTAATTCCCGTACATGTTAACTACAATTTTGTTTTAAGTTGGCGTAATTTAATATTTTGCTTCATTGTGTATATTCCGGAAAATTTCAAGAAAATAACACAAACATATAATGGCATATTTTCGAACACATTCATACAATGTGTATATTGAAGATTTTGATAACAACTTATTCAACTGGGATTAGAAAGCGTGAAAGTTTATTAATTCATGTATATGATATCTCAAATTTAGTTATATAGTTGGCGCATACATGATTCATTACTAATGTTGATATAGTATTGAGGAAAAGATGAATCCATTAGATTAATTAAAGAATGGTAAACAATAAATAGCAACACATAATTTTTTAAGTAGTACATTTTACTGAAAATAAAATGCACGCATAACATAACAAAATAACTTAACAAACAGTAACATGAACAAAGTTAAAGAAAACAATTGACAGAACTACATATTAGGTGACACAAGAGTTTCTCTGAATACCACGGCTGGCAAACGGGGATACCGTAAGAAAGCATAGTAACAATCTTCCCCATTCAAAGTCATGTCTAATTCATTAGGACCTTTATCATCCACAATAAGAAACTTGCCGGTACTAATAACATATGTAATGGTGCGCAATAAAAAAAACGGGTAGGATAGGAGGGAAAACCCACACTTTTGTCCAACTTTCACCATCCATCCTCCACAAATCCACCGACCAAAAAGGGAATCCTTGAGTAACAAATACATGAAGCTCGTTATGTATAACAACAAATTACCATGGAAGTTATTATGTGGAACACTAGGGTAAGGTATAGTACGAAAATTTTCAACTTCACATCAAAAGCAATTAATATGTTGTTTAAGTCTAAATGATATCGGCTCCCCGTAAAATAAACAACACCTTTGCAGAAAGTTCCATTAGACCAAACGGGTTTTCGTCTAAAACATTTACGTTCATTCACTTACCTTATTGTCCGCCACAAGTCTAGCCTAGTTGAGTATACATAAATCCCAATCGATCACGTATACGTTTCATATGTATAAGCATGTACTCATCCAATGGACTTGCATAAAATCCAATAGCATCTGACCGTGGGTTGTATAAACCACGATTATTTGAAACAGACACCATTTTATAAGCCTGTGTTAGTGGGTTGATATGAACAGTATTAATTTAAAAGATAAGGTTTATTAACATAAATATAAACATGTAAGAAAGTTTTTATAGTTATTGGATTATGCATTTTAGTTTTTAAATTTTATGTAATGCTGTTAAAAACCAAAATTTTGATAAACTAAAACTATCCGATAGTAAAACCAAAAACAAAAACCAAATGGCTTAAAAAAATTGAACCAAACCGATATTTTGAAATCATTATTATTTAAACTTATGAAACGGTAGCATCACATCTTGTAATACAAAGGTGATAAAGTACAAATTTGATTTCATTGATCTACCTTATCTAATGTTTATGTTGAAGATAATATATATTTTTTTTAACATGAGATGAATATTATAGTTGTTTCTTTTGGTCTCCTACCTTGACAATCGAATACAACTATTTTCATATGAAAAATTATATACAACAATCCCAGTCCAGATAGAACAGTGAGACTATATACAAAACATATTGGTTGATCTACTATATAAACTAAAAAACTTTATATGGTGTTGCAATGGTGGATGCACATGTGTTTTTAAAACACACTGTTAGTTTATTTACAATATAAAACTAAAAAATCTATATGGTGTTGCAACAACCATTGGAGATCTAAATAGTTGCCAACACTTTTGTGAGTGTTGTGTCCAAAAGCGATGGTCCAAACGCTGGCAAGACCTACTTTGACTGCGGTGAATGATCCATTTGAAAAACATGACCATGAACTACTATTTAAATTGCTCTGGCTTCTAAGAATGCCTCCTCATCTTGTGGAGTTGGATCACGGTATTTCAATATAATACCCGATTCATCCTAGTTTTATACCCGTTCACATTGCGGATGTTTCAGTGTAATAACAAAAATTAACCAAACCAGGTTGTCTACCTGCAAAACATACGAGTGACATGAAAATTAACGAAGATTAGACAACATTGTTGATTGTTTCTAAGTGTAATGGTAACACCATATAGTATTATATCCAAACCAAATATGGTTTTATGGCCCACTACAAATATAACATAATTTAACCCAGTCCAGGTAAGCTAAAAAGTAAAAATTAATAACATTTAAACTCAACAAACATGTTCAGCAAAATATGGTTGTTTGGTGTGAACATGTTTGTCGATTAACGCTTGAGGGAAATGCAAGAAATAGAAAATTAACACCTTTGAACTCTTATCATATAGAATGAAATTTATACGAAAAGGCAACAGATGAATGTTAGTCCCTCATTGGGTTTAAGTTCAGATTGAGATATCTCCAAACGATGTTTCTTAACTAACTACATATGTATAAGCTGATATGATACTTGGCTGCATAAAACCTCTTTGCATACCACCTATGAGGCTGGTTTTTTTTATATAAAAGGAAAACAAATTAGTCAAAATATGTAAACACTGACATAGTGACACACCGAACATAACTGACACGTGCAAAAAAAACCTTTGCCGGAACAGAATACATAACTGAGAAAAAAACTTGAAACATGTTACTTTTGTACCCGGGTATTTTCAACGCATCTCCTTTTTTATTATTGTATTTTGACCCTTTTTGACCACTTAAAAAGTAACATTACCCAAATTGACTCATTGTAAAAATAATAATAATAAATAAAATACATGCCAATATTTGCACCTACACATGGCTCACGTATAGGCTTAACAACTGGAGCTTTATCAAGGATACCTGAAAGTTTGATCGCTAAGAAGGTATACTTTCGTTTCCGCCTGTAAAAAGTAATATAGAACGTGGTAAGAAATTTTGTTGGAACGTAATTAATATGGAAAATTAGGAAATAGTAAAGTAGTAGTAGATAAGCGACTTACCAAGATAACGAATTAAACCACATCAAAGATATCAACCACATTACATTTGGTTTTCATGTACTCTGCTACTGCAACCCTGAAAGGCCGACACAAGGTAAAGAGCATAATTAATTGTAATGGAGAATAAAAGCTCAAAATCTAGAGAAAAAGAAGTGTACTTACACGAGTCATAGTTGTTACATTTTATGGTTGTTGAATTCATGTAAATTTTGAAGTCCTTAACAGGACTAACTGATGAAAGGTCAAGTCATAATACGAGGACGAGGTAGCATAGCAGGCAAGCCACACCTAAAACAACATTGAGTTTGAGTTCATGTTTGAGTAAGAGATGACAATTTTGACCCATTATGGATACTGGTCATGTTTTTATCTATAAAGGGTTAGACCAAATATATAACTTAGAAAAACATAACTTAAAAAAAGGTAGAACATATCTAAAGTTCTCCAAAATAAAATATTAATGACAAAACCTCTTGAATAATTTGTTCAAACAATTAAAGCATCAGAGGAGTTTATCAGGTATATTTGAATGTAAATGTGACCTCAAAAATAAATTGAGGTCTATTCATTCATCATATATACGTAAAAAAGATTAGAAAAAATAGGGAAAAAAGAATTTAGATACATAAGGAAAAAAACTGTGTATGTTGACATTCTCTTTATGCAATCCTAACTCCAATTAATATAAATTCCAAATATATTTAACACATACAAAATACTTAACCATTATTCAAAAGATGGTGGGACCTTGGGTCCCGGTGGTAGAACTCCAAGCTCTATCCCAACAATAAGGTATCCTCATGATTGCAATCTTTATACTATTTGAAAGATTAATCTTTGCTACCTGAAAAGTTACCATCAGTACAAAATTGATATAATATAACAAAGTGAGCAAGGAAAAGTGTTCTCATGTGCCAATCAGAACCAAATGCCAGAAGTGCATTTTACCATTAGTACAAAGTCAATATATGTATTAACTGGTAAAGCTGGACCGACAATGATGGAAAACATCCATTACATAACCAGAACCTTATTGACAGTAACAAAGAGCTAGGGGGAAAACATAAACATATTCGTAGTTCTATCATGCGGATACAAATCAAACAGACTGAAAATAGATTTCCTATTTTGAAAATAACTAAAGATTACCTCAATGTTCTCCTGTCTGATAACGTATATAAAATTGAAACGCGCAAATAGCATGCATAAATAAAACCGAAAAGCTGGCATGTGGTAGCTAGGAGAACGTCATTGACTTCTTGGTATAACATTTAATTAAATGGTATGTGAACATTTAATCTTGTTGTTTTTTCTATTCAAAAGCGGGTAGCGGCGCAACTTGTAGCCCGTTTACCCGCCGCCCACTTGTAAAACTTGTTGGTTTTAATTAAATGGTATGTGAACGTTTAATCAACAACAATATTCAGTTGTTTACCATTTTCCATAATTTTGTGAAAGTCAACCTGGAAGTTACATGGGAACACACACGGGATCTAAAGGAAATCAGACACCATCCTCTGCAATTCAAACAAAATTCATAATCAAATATTCCAAGTTCAATGATGATAAATTCAAACAATTAATGATTTTAAGTAAGTAAAATGGATTTTAATTATCAATTCCACAAAAGAATGAGCAAATATGAGCTTCTCTCACACTTTAGAAATAGAAATTACTAATTAATGACTACTTGAACACAAATAAAAACATAAATGAATTATTGATACCTTGAACCATCATAACTTTTTTTGTTTTGGAAACAAAATACTACTACATTTGGCTCAACCAAATTCTCGAATAGTCCCCATTTCCAACGCTAACCTGGAAGAAATCAGCAAAAACATGGAGATTTAAACAATCAAATTGACCTAAATATATATAAAAAAACCAATTGGACAAACAATATCTGGTCAACAATCACAATTTTTTTTTTTTTTTGCAAGTTAATGTAAATTTTTTTTTTCAATAAAATAAAAGGACAAAGAAAATTACATTAAGATAACGGGTAGGCGGGCAACAAGCTGCGCCGCCACCCCTTTCTGAATAGCAAATCCTAATCTACTAAAAACGTAACCCTGCCCACCCGAACTGAGACATTACTATGTGTGTAAGGCATCACAATTAAAATAAATTAACTTAATCCAACAACACAAGTGTGTAATAAATAATAATTGAACCATGGAAGTACTGAGTGCGTTAAGGAAGGAAGGTATTGAAAACCACAATTCTTGAACATGCATTGCCTTCCACTAATACCTGTAACATCATCAAATGTTAGAACAAATTTCATTAGAATTATGTTTATTTAGGGCGTGTGTGTTGTTGAAAACTGGCAGCCTAAGGTCTCACGAGTCAGACTGTAGAGGAGGTGCGGTGTAATGGTGGCGGTTGCAAGCGATACGAAGGGGGTGGTAGTTGTGGTTGTGCGATCGGGAAAATAAAAGAAGAAAGAGGTGCGACTTACCTGAAGGCGGCGATGGAGAGGAGATGGATAACTGATTTTGGTGTTGTGACCAGAAAGGAGCACCGGTGGATGGATAATTGATTTTGGTGGATGACTATTTTTAGTGAAAATGATTGGGAATTGAAAATCAACATATGAATAAAATCAATTTTGGCGTATGAATCAGAGATTGGGGAAGGTTTAAGGTTTGGAGTGTGGAGGGTGTGGGTGTTGAGACATCAATGCCAAATTGCTACAGCAATGGAGTACATTACACTTTATAGGAGTAAACCCACGTTCTTTCAGGATAATAGGGGGAGTTAGGCCTATTTTTTAGGACTTAAAAAACTGCCGAATGTAAAAGAAAACCGCCAAATTTTGAGAATAACCGTCAAATTATTACGGTCAGGATTTAACCTCACAATTAACCGCCTGTTTTCGACGCTCCAGATCATTCCAAAAACGGTTAGATTCTTTAAAAGTGACAGTTACATACATGGTGAACAATATAATAATAATATGAAGCGACAACATGTATGCATCGTAAAATAAATTGATAGTTTTTTCAGAATAAAAAAAATTAAAGGATCAACACTTAATAATTCTACGTGTGTGTGAAGTCTCTGTACAACTTTGTCTTCCTCAAGACATTCAAAAGTTGTGATTTGAACCTAAGAAAAAAAACAAATTAGTATCAATGATATGTCATGATGATTGATTTAAAAGACGTGAATGATAGGGTGAATATTTATCACTTATCAGCTAAAGATTTACTTGGTGTCTAAAGCCTTGTTTGGTTGAAGGAGCTGGAAGCTTTTAGGTTTGAGAAAAAGCTTTATAGTGAAAAGCTACTAGTACTAGCGTTTAAGAAAAAGCTCTACTAGCTACAAACTTTTAATTAGTAAATGACACAAATACTAATTCTATTTTAAAAATAAAATAAAAACCTTCTTTACAAACTTTTAATTATGCTCATTTTGGTCATTTTATACATTTTATTAAAAGCTCCAGCTACTCTGCCAAACACCAAATATATTAAAAGGCTTCTAGCTACCAACTAGTTTTGCCAAACATACCCTAAGTATCATAGGCTGCATCTAACCGGCTTAGCAACCTTTGTAATTAGTGTTCATAACAACACCAATCAAAATACAAAAAAAAAGTAGATTTTTACCAAAATAACTACATTTGTTAATATATATATATATATATATATATATATATGTAGTTAGTGGGTTTGTGGAGAGTTCAAATGAGAAGAAAATGTTTGTAAGAAGAAAAAAAACAAATACTAACCAATAGAATACTTTCATTTAATAATTGTATTGAATGTTAAATTTATTATTATATTTTTGTAACCCCCTCTAAACTAGTTAAATAAATGAAACTTATAATTCATTTTTAAAATCTATTATTCCAAATTAAACCTTATTTAGAGTGGAGGATAATTTCGATACGTGTATGATATATATAGGATGATTTTTTATATGTGTATGGTGAACGTATGATTATCTCGATATGTGTAGGATAAACATATGATGATTTCAATATATGTAGGATGAATTTTATATGTGTAGGATGAATTTTGATCATATGTAGGATAAAATGTTAATGACTAATTAATTAAATAGATAATAATTAATATAAGGATAGTTAAACTATTTAATGTTTAACCATTATGTAACTTCTTCTTTTTGTTTTCACATGAAATTTCTTTTCATTTGATCCTCCCCTTGTTCAACACCATATATACTATCATAACATGATTAATGACTTGTCTAGACATGATTAATGAATTACCTAAACACATTGTGTAATAGTAGGTTCAACACCATATATACTATCATAACATGATTAATGACTTGTCTAGACATGATTAATGAATTACCTAAACACATTGTGTGTGTTTTTTTTCATGAACAAAACTCACTAAAAATCGTTTTTTCTTTTTCGTTTTTTGCATAACACTATGGTACCCATTAGAAAAATATTAAAACGCTAGTTAATTTGGTGTAATTTTAAAAAAATGTCGTGTATAAAAGTTATTAACGTTTAAAAAATGTGAGGGAAAATAAGAACAAGATAAAGATAAAAACATCAATTCACATATTTGAAATTTTAAAATAACAATTAATAGTTATCTTTATTTAAAATATCATTAAAAAAGACATTTGGAAGGAAATCAAGGTGTCTGAAGGTCTCACATAGTGTCACGTGGCATACTCATTTTCTTTTATAATATATAGATATAGATTATTGGATTGGATATTTATTTTTAACTAGGTTATATCACGTGTGCTACATGGTTTGAACAACAAAAAAAAAGTTAATATATCGTAATGTATAACTTAAATAAATTCCAATGAACAACATATTAAGGCTACACGGTGTAAGGACGTGAAAAGTGATGTGGAGCCTTTCCATGCCATTAACACCACACCGTATGTGGCGTGGAATGTGCATGGGGCAGGTTGGGTGGAGATTTCCACAAGCGTGGGGCAAAAGGTGGTGGTGAGTAGATGGTTGTGGTTGGTTATTGGGTTATGAGTGATTTTTGATTGGTTGGTTGATTAAAAAAAACTTTATGCCACCACCATCCCGTGGTTTTTGGGAGTTGGAGGGGAATTGTCGTGGATGTCACATGTCGCTCCGTGTCCCATTCACCCTATGACCACACCGTATAGTCTAAGAATATTAATTTGTGATTTTATCAACAAAAAAACACTAAAATGAACAAAATATAATATTTAGTGCTAAACAGAAAATCATATATTTTTTAGGCCTTGTCTAAGACTTCTCGCTTTTTAAAACCAAGATTGCATGTAAATGGCGGAAGTAACCTTTTATGTGTTTTTACAAGCGAAAAACGTGAACAAATCCTAGTTGAATTGATAAAAAAATCACTATAAAAATGTCAATGAAGTAAAGAGAACCTTAACAATTGAAAGTCTATTGCAATAGTTACAATTAAACCAACGTTCTCAGTCAAAATAATAGTCAATAATAAAATTCAAACTCAGTTGTGCATTAGAAACTTGGAACTTACAATACATACACCTGGTAGCTAAGCTTGATGGATGAATTCATATTCAATGCTTCAAATTATTGTGTTAGAATCTTCAATTGGGTCAATGGAAATGATTCGGAGTGATTGGAATTCAATAGAAATTAATGGTATTTGATTTCGGGCTCCTTTAGGTGTTTTATTATTCATGGTCTAGTAACCCATTGGACTTCAACGAGAAATATTCTCAAAACCAATATTAGACAAAAGTTATAAAATAAATTTGTAACATTTGAATTACCACATACTTTTAACATAGACACAAAATTCACAACTTAGTCAAAAGACAAATGAAATTGGTTCAACTTTTCAAGTCATAATTATGTTTGCTTATATAATCCAAATAGACGATATACGGCTGTTGATGACTAATGATCAGTATTATACTTATAATAACGATAAACAACCACAAATAGACAGGGGTCCTAATGAACTTGAAGCAATGAGTGGTAGTTTAACCATTAGGCTAGATGTAGAGGTTTGGCACCGATTTATAATGCCACCTTAATTTCCGTCAATCCGTTATGAGGGAACGCCAAGGGGGGCATGAGCCCCCTTTTGCGTTACCCCAATAATGAGCATGATCCCCTTCTCTACCACCTTTCACTAATCACATACACACATTAATATTTATTATTATTTTTTATTTTATTTAATTGACTAGTGAAACCACTAAAACTTTAAAGGAAAAAGTTAGTGAGAGCCCCATGTGGCGTCAAATTTAGTTAAACCACTTCACAGACTCTTTAAACAAAAGTAAAAACCCTAAACAAGCAAGAGTCACTCCATGTGAATCAAGCGTCACTCCATGAAGAAGATGACCCTTGTTGGTGTATAATTCTTGCGGTTTCTCACGTTCTTGTTCTTCTTCACATGATTAATCTTAAGGTTCTCGTCTCTAGTGTCCTTGTCCATTTCTTTGTTTCGACACTCGTTGCTACAAAAGCCCATATCTCTGTAACAACACATCGATTAGTTTCACACAATAGTGTAAGAATATATTTATATATTCTATTATATAGCCCTTATAATCATTTATCTAATAAATGATCAATGACCTAAATACCCTTATTGGTTTACCTGGTATTTATGTGATAGACGTAATTATCCTTACTAAACCATAAATAGGGTTTCCTCTTGGGTGTATAAATAGAGTTCATTAGGAGATATTCGAGGCTAATGAACACCATTACTTGCACATCTATAATCTCCCTCCTCTTGATCCTCTCTATAAACGATATCTCTGATCTCCTCAAGCCTAACTGTACACCCTAAACGGGAACCCGGACAGTGTAGCCATCCTCATGGCATCGTCTTCCCTGTCAACCTTTACTTGACTAACGAGTACGTCTGATTTATTATTATTATGTTTATGTATTATGTTCAAGGAATTGATCAACAACTAGTAGTTATTTCAAAAAGGGTAAATTCCACAAAGAAACTAACATATTTTTAGTTTTCTCACACAAAACTCTCTTAACATTTTTTACACATTAAGACTATCTCCAATGGTAAGGGAGCCCTTAGGCGCCCTACCTGCCTAGTCAACTGCCACATCATATCCTTACAAATCCTTAAAAACCTTACTTTTACCTCCAACCATACAAACATCTTTACATATCCTTACAATTTCCACATCATCACTTATTTTCTCTTTTAATTTAGTTACTTGAATTATTAAAATGTATTTAAATTAATAAAAAGAAATAAATGATTAAATAATTAATATAACTAAATTTCATTACAAACTATTCCATGAAATTCGGATGATCAGAATACTTGAACTAAATGAAGTTGTTTAATTAAATGAAGGTGTTCAATTCAATTTGGAAGGCTGATTTTTTTTTTATTAATTGTCGTTGAAATACACATTTAAAAGAAAAACAACAAAGTTGAATTAAAATATAGTTTTTTTGGCACATGAACCAAAATAAGATAAGTCCTTGCACTCAGATTTGTAATTAATTCAGATACCCTTTAATGGGCCTGTAAATAAGGATTTCTTCCACCTCATCTCGGGCTTTACATTTAAAGGCGCGATGAAGTTGGTCTAAGGTCATTCCATGTTAAATTTGTACAAAAAATGTTATTTTTTGAACTAAAAACCTGTATATCAAATTGTAAATTGTTTTGCTTAGAGTAGAGGGAGTGGGGCGGGAAGGGAGGGGCGGGAACACCATCTCAACATGGCGTGGAAGAGGGCGGGAGCCCCTTGCGCGGGAGCATCTTCCGGGGCGGGGGGTGGAACGAGGTGGTGCTTTATGATTGGTCATTTTTATTTTTTATTTTATTTTTTTAAAATCTTACACAATATAATATTATTCCCTTCACCCCCTTTACCCCCCTTCCACTCCCTACAATTTTCACCCTTCAAACACGGTCCCCACAAGTGCCACATGGCGCATCACGCCCCTCTTTCCCGCCCCACCACTACTTCCAGTCTTACATGGTTTTATATATATGTTTACCATCTAGAAATTGGATCATTATTGCAAGTGGCTGCCAAAACAACCGAATGTATCAAGTTCCTTTAAAAAAATCACAATATATTAAAAAATATGTTTCTTTTTTTTTTCTGATATTTACAGTTAGAAATGTTGAAGTTTTATGGGAAAGAGAGAAATGATTACTTGTAAATATAGATGCCAACCATCTCTCCAATATACTTTTTACAAGTGAAGCAATACTTCATTCGAACACAAGTTGAAGTTGCATGGAACCTGGTACAGTTAACCGGCTGAACTGGTTTGATCTCGATGACAGGTGTTGCATCATGATCTTCATCGGTTAAACGATTAATGGACATATCTCCTGAAAAAAAAAGGATTCAAGACGGTTAGATGATCGATGAAAGCGCGATGAATCCATCGTGTTGACTAATGAAAATCCTACCTGAAATTGATTGTGTCATTTACCTGCAACAAGATCTACATTAAATTAATAATATGTTACTAAAACTTAGAGATTTGATTTAAATTGTTGAATATGTACCTGCAATTGCTATTAGTTCTTCTGTAATGGCATTAAAGAGGATCGAATGAATTTGTTATATTTAGAAGGGAAGAAGCCATGAATGTACACTCATTAGTCGGTGGATGATATCATCATTTTAGAAGTCAAGTGCATGCCCTCAACTAATAATTAATATCACGTTCACAGCTGTTCTAGAGAATCCTAAAAAATCTTTTGGACTTGGACGAGTAGTGAAAACCGGAACCTAAAAAAAACATTTTTATATTTCGGTGTGATAAGGAGAACTCTCTAATGATTTTAGAGAGATGTGTAATATTATTTATATATTACAATACATACAGATTATGGAAAGAAATTAAACAATAACTACAAATGATTTACAAAATAATAACAATAATGAGTGAGCACTAATCATGGAGATGATTGTGCTCATGATTAGCTGTTATCCCCCCTGCAAGCGAAACGGCGGTGACTGAACCCGAAGCATGTCTCGGAAAAACTCAAACTTAGGACGCGGTAAGCTTTTGGTGAAAATGTCAGCAAGTTGAAGCTTGGTAGGAACAAACTTAGTGTGTAGCTTCCCAGACATAACCAGTTCCCGTATAAAATGATAATCTAGATCGATATGCTTGGCACGCTTATGATAAACCGGATTCTGACTCATGAACAAGGCACTTTTTTTGTCACACAATAGCGTCGGACGTGAAGGTGGAAGAGCATGAAGTTCCTGTAGCAAGTGAGTTAACCAGACAATCTCAGCAGCAGCATTCGCCATTGCACGATATTCAGATTCACAGCTGGAGCGAGAGACTGTGGGTTGCTTCTTAGTACTCCATGAAACCAAATTTCCCTCTAAAAATATAGAGTACCCATAAGCTGATCTCCTTGTTTCGATACACCGAGCCCAGTCTGCATCTGAATACCCTAAAATGGAAGAGGTGGTAGAACGAGTGAAAGCAAGACCATGCGAGATGGTTCCCTTGACATATCGGAGAATGCGTTTAACCAACTGAAAGTGTGTGTCAGTGGGAGCGTGAAGATGTTGACACGCTTGGTTAACCGCATACGATAAATCCGGGCGAGTGATAGTGAGATATTGAAGAGCCCCGACAAGAGAACGATAAGAAGTGGGGTCCGAGAATGGAGTGCCTTCGGAATGAAAGGTGTCGGTTGTAGAAAGAGGTGTGTGAACCGGTTTTGCTTCAGTTAGACCGGCACGGGTTAGAATGTCACTGGCATACTTTGTTTGAGTGAGAAATAGACCATCTTTATTTTGAGTAACCTCTAGGCCGAGGAAACAACTCAAGGAACCTAGGTCCTTAATGGCAAACTCGTTGTTAAGTCGAGTCGTGAAGTTACGAAGTAACGTAGAGTTGTTGCCAGTAAGGATGAGATCATCCACGTAGACAAGAAGGTACATAAGGTAATTGTCTTTGTCTTTGTCTTTGTGAAAGACAAATAAAGATGGATCGGCACGACTACAAGTAAAACCATATGACAAAAGAAACGCACTGAGACGTTGAAACCAAGCACGCGGAGCTTGCTTGAGACCGTAAAGGGCTTCTGTTAGCTTGCATACATGATTCGGAAGGTTTGGATCCACAAAGCCGGTGGTTGTTCCATGAAAACAGTTTCAGACAAGTGTCCATTAAGAAAAGCATTGTTTACATATAACTGATGTAGAGCCCATCTATTTATGACGGCTAGAGATAAAACAATGCAAATGGTGGAGGCCTTGACAACAGGGATAAAGGTGTGATGAAAATCAAGACCGGGTACTTGAGTGAAGCCTTGAGCAACAAGGCGGGCTTTGTGACGATCAATAGTACCATCCGAATGATATTTAGTGCGGAAAAACCCATTTGGAACCAACAACATTGGTGGAAGATGGTCTAGGCACAAGTTTCCAAGTATTGTTGCGTTTTAAAGCGGCAAGCTCGTCACGCATAGCTTGCATCCAATGAGGATGTTTGGAGGCGCTTTTAAAACCTTTTGGATCGACACTACTCAAGAGAGAAGCATGAAGGCACGAGTGCATGATGGTGGAAAGATAGGAAGTGTGTTTTGGGTTTGGTTTGAAGGTGCCCACTTTGGAGCGAGCCACCATAGGATGAGAGGGAGCAGTGGAAGAGGGAGTGAGCAGGGGCTGAGGAGTTGGACTGAGAAGGATCATTATCAGGAGTGGAAGTGGGTTGTGGTGGTATGTGGGTTGAGGTAGAGGTAGAGGTATCGGATGGTGGTATATGGGCCGAAGTGGGCTCAGGAGGGGTAGGCGGATGAGAATTAGATTGAGGGGAGGGATTGGGCTGAGGTGCAGGCCCATCCGAATTAGTGTCAGGCCCAGTAGATTGTGTGGGTGATGGAGTAGAAGGTTTGCATAATGAGCAGGATCGATGGTTGGAGGGTACGGAATATGAAGGAGCGAAATCAGCGGGTGGAGTTGGAGGCGAATCAGTTGGAACGGGCTCATGGAATGTAGAGAGAAAGAGTTTGGAGATATCGGTATGGGAGGTAGTAAAGTTGAACGGGAAATAAGTGTCGTCAAAGCGAGCATGCCTCGTAATGTACATATGAGATGAAGTCGGATCGAAACATTTGAAACCTTTGTATTGAGGCGCATAGCCAAGAAAAATACAAGGAATGCTTCGAGAGGAAAGTTTATGCGGAGCATAGTCACGCAAGTACGGGTAGACGCAACACCCGAAAACCCGAAAATTATTGTATGTGGGTTGTGTGAGAAAAATGGTTTCAAATGGCGATTTGTTGTCCAACACTTTTGTGGGTAGACGATTAATGATATACACGACGGTATTAAAGGCGTCAACCCAATGCTCAATGGGAACGTGAGCATGAAAAAGCATGGCTAAACCTGTTTCAACAATGTGACGGTGTTTTCTTTCGGCGCGTCCATTCTGTGGGGACGTGTATGGACAAGAAAATCTATGAAAGGTTCCATTGTCATTAAAGATTTTTCGCACATGTTGGTTAACGAATTCGGTTCCACCATCACTTTGAAAGGTTTTAACTTTCCTTGAAATTTGAGTTTGAACAAGATTCAAGTAATTTTGCAAAACTGTATAGAACTCATTTTTTGTCTTTAAAGGATAAAGCCATGAAAAACGAGAATGATCATCAACAAACACAACATAATACCGATATCCCTCTTTGCTTATTATCGGTGAGGGTCCCCATAGATCGCAATGAACCAGGTCTAGGGGATGATATGCACTTTTTCATTTAAAGAAAATGGGAGTTTATGTGCCTTAGCAAGTTGACAAGGTGAACAAAGATTCGGTTTAGGCAAAATAGATGTAAAAGATAAACAACCAAGTTTTTGCAAAACAGAAATAATATCATAGGCAACATGCCCCAAACGATTATGCCATAGTTCAAATGAAGCTTTATTAGATGAAAGCGAAGCAACAAAAGCAAATGAGTTATCCCGAATCACATACAGGCCATTTTCGCAACGTCCTTCAGCGAGCGGTTTGCTTGTTTTCCGGTCCTGAATAAGAAAAAAGGAATCCGAGAAAAGAACGTCAACGGGATAATCTTTTGTTAATTTGCTTATAGAAAGGAGATTACGAGTAATATTGGGAACAACTATGACATCGTTTAAAGGGATTTGATTGTTTATCTTAGTATTGGCAAGGTGAGTAATCGGCAATGCATGCCATTGCCGAAAAAAACAGATTTTTTGCCTTTATATTTTGAAAAAGATTTAAGATTACCAATGTCATCCGTCATGTGGAGATCGGCTCCACTATCAGCGGTCCAGTCGGGAACATCATCAGTCATATGACATTTCGAATGGAAGGCACGGGCAAGTCCCTTATCCGAAGCTGCATTATTGACAAAATTTGCAAGTTTAGGACATTTGTTTGCGTAGGGACCATTGGTTCTACACAATTGGCAATGTGGTGGATGACGAGAAGGCTTGGATGAGTCGGATGAG
Organism: Ambrosia x helenae; assembly: GCA_030844895.1. Taxonomy (NCBI): domain Eukaryota; kingdom Viridiplantae; phylum Streptophyta; class Magnoliopsida; order Asterales; family Asteraceae; genus Ambrosia; species Ambrosia x helenae. The sequence continues at coordinate 87,514 of JAUTDX010000768.1, forward strand.
GACTGTTTCTGGTGGAGCCAGAACCAGTTCTGGGATGGCTGGAAGATGAGTTAGAGGGACGACGAGAAGAGGAGTTTGCATGAAAAGCAACGGGGGCAGGAGAAGGTGGGTGAAGAGAAGCGAGAAACTGCTCCTGGCTTTCGGCTTTAATGAGTAAATCACGAAACGGTAAGGAGTCACGAGTGGTGCGCATAGCCGTGGACCAGCTTTCAAACGTTGGACCAAGACCACACAAGAACCAGTGAGTTGCCAGGAACGGGATGGCCAATGGCCGATAGTTGATCACAAAGACTTTTAAACTTGTGACCAAACTCAGCCACTGTGGAAGAGCCCTTAGTTAATTGATGCAGGTTATCACGAAGAAGGTGTACACGTTCAAGGGACGTGCAGCTATATGCCGACTCCAAGGCAGTCCAGATTTGCCGAGCAGTGGAGAGGCCTAGGATTTCGGCAATAGCTTCTTCGGTTAAAGAGGCATTTAGGATGAGGATGGCTTGTTGATCGAAGGCTGACCAACTGAGATATGCAGGGTTCGGCTGCTCCTTATTTTCGACCAGAATGGTAGAAGCCGGAGGCAGCAGGGAACCGTCAACATGACCAAGAAGACCTTGGTTGGAGAGAAGGGGTAGAATTTGGTATTGCTAGGAAAGATAGTTGGAGCTGGATAGTTTAACAGTGATTAAGTGAAGGATGGCAGAAATAGGGAGTTTTGAGTCGGTGGAAGGGGAGGAGGAAGAAAGGGCGGCGGCGGCAGACATGGTGAAGGGTGTAGGGATCGAAAAAGAAGGAGATCAATGGTATTTGGCTGATACCATGTGATAAGGAGAACTCTCTAATGATTTAGAGAGATGTGTAATATTAATTATAAATTACAATACATACAAATTATGGAAAGAAATTAAACAATAACTACAAATGATTTACAAAATAATAACACAATAATGGCAATAATGAGTGAGCACTAATCATGGAGATGATTGTGCTCATGATTAGCTATTATTCGGACCCCATGAGATTTGGGCCATAGGCGGTTGCCCTTCCTGTCCAGCCTTTGGAGCCAGCCCTGATCGCGCTCTTTGCTTCTTCGCCAAGTCACCAAAGAGTTTGTAGTCTGATGATGTTAAGGAGTGTAGTAAGTTAGTGTTGTCTCCTAAGTGACGAGAGTTTCATCTTTGTTGTGGACATTGGTATAAAATTTAGGTGTAAATTTTGAGTAGACGTCTGAGTTAGTCGTTCTAAAAATATTCTTCATCAATTTGACAACTTTTTTCTGAATTAAAGCATAGAAAAACTCGGTGCAATATATTATGCTAGTGAGTTTACATATGTCGATACAACTACTTTTCAGTTTTGTAATGGTCATACAATTTGGGGCTTATGCACTAAGGGGGGATGGGACACTCTCGTGACGGAGCCAAATGAACAAGTGATGACGTGAATCACCACCCCATGTGGTTTGATCATGGCCTAAGTGATGGATTGGTGTGTTCATCATCATGGCTAGATGGGAGAAAAGGCGAATAAGAATTGTGAGTGCAGTGGCGAAGCTTGAAAATCAAATCGACAGGGGTCTGACTCAATTTTTTCATATTGGTAGGGGCTGGAAGATCAAATCGTTGGGGCCGAACTCAATTCATATAAATTTTATCTTTGAAATTCTCAAACTTCCACACTGAGCCAAAAAACGGTAGGGCCCAGGGCATCCCTGGCCCTCACTAACCTTCAAAACTGTGTGAGTGCCAAGTGATCAAGTGATGGTGTGAAACACCATCCCAACCCATTTGATCACTTGATGCTGTGATTCAAAGAGATTTGGTAGCATAGCTTGATCAAGTGATGGTTTTGGGGAGTGTCGTGTCGTCCCTAAAGATAGGTCTATTTCTAGATTGGTGTTTTGTTAACACAAATCATCCCCAAAACTAGGGTACGTATATGTTGTCTGGAGCCTGATCTCGAGATATAGAACATAGTTACATTGGTGCCATTGGTGTATCACCCTGCATTATGAACATAGTTACATTGATCAAGTTGGTTAAGGATGCTTTTCTAGTTTTCATGATCAACAAGGTTATTCGTTAAGAACCTGATCCAATTTCAATGCATTTCAATTTGTGGAAGGCGTCTCTCCTTCTTGAGTTCTTTCACTTCGCGTATATATCTTTTTGGATCATTTCAATAAATTTCAATTTGTAAACAAAACTTTGCATGTACAGTTTGCATAAAAAAATACTAACAAATTCATGATTTATGAGAAACTTCCTTTTTATATTTGAATATATGGTCTGCTAAGTAATATGTGATGAATTGATGATTACATTTACAAAATACATACATATGTATAATAATAAGATACAATAACATTATAAATGAAACCAACCCATATGTAACTTAAATTGAGTCACAATAATAATTAATTAAAAAAAAAAGCAAAAACAATGTCAGAAGTGGGATTTGAACCCACGCTCTCTCACGAGAACCAGAACTTGAGTCTGGCGCCTTAGACCACTCGGCCATCCTGACTTTGATGTTCGTTTCCTATTTTCAATTCTTATTTCCCTTCATTATTTATTGTGTTTTAAAGCTGAAATTTAAATGCTTGATTGTATATATTCATGTTCATCCTTATATACTGTTAAAATTTAATAGCTCATAATCTGTTTTCTACAATTAATTTGACGCTATGAAATTAAAAAAACACAATCAAAATTTGTTTCTCAAACATTGCAAAGTGGTACTTACAAATTTATATTTTATGCAAGTAAAACACCATAACTATTATTATAATTTACACCACCCTAATAGGGTATGTTCGTACGTATTGAACTAATGAGGAATTATGGAAGGCAATACTTATTGGGGTATAATATGACATGATAATTCTAATTAATTCAGATATTGAGCACAACAAACATATACATGTATAGATAATAGATGCTTAGCAGTGGGAGTCTTTCACGCTACTTGATGAGAATTCAGCTGGTATCATCTCAGTTCGTTATTATAGCGACACTCGCTATATCATCTCGGTATAATTGTAGAAACACCTACCTAGTGGCACATATACGCGTCGTCATTCTATTATTATCTAAAGAAACCTGACAAAAACATGATGCTTCCATAAAACCTTAATGTAGTTGTTGAATATGTGTAACAATTCCAAGAAATTGATGCAATAAATGTTAGAAAGATGGTTAGACCATAACAAGGAAAAAGCCAACCCGAAATTTGTTGCACGATTTTAACTGGCACCATATTAAGCACCTAGTTTATCCATTAAGAAAATCTAAGAAAGACCATTACCATTTAAATCATCACCATATCCGAATTTAAAATAAAATACACTAAACTTATATAACTCTTTAGGTTAATAGTATAATCTAAATTTAAGCAACTATCTGTCCTTCCATCTGCAGCGCAGTGGTTGTGACATCCGGGTGAAGGCTCGGCTCAGGATTCAACCCGGGTTCGAGTCCAACAGGGAGTGAGGGTTTACCCATTCCAGGCGGTTCCCTCGCATTTGGGGTTATCTCAATTGAGAGAATTTCGTCAGTACTCTGGTTTGGAAGGTTTCGTTAACCATTAAAAAAAAAAAGCAAACTATTTCTAATTCTAAACCCTAACAACAAATATGGGCCGATACCTTTCATGCTTAAATTATTTAGCCGTAATGGGCTACAAAACAAACCCAATAAAAAACACTATAAATAATAAGCCCAAAAGCTATAGATCCTTCTAGAAGGTCATTTCTGGAACACACATATTACTTCATGACGACCATTTCTTTATAATAATAATATTCTGAACAATTCTACACAAACCCCTTAACCTCTCGCCTCCATCTTTTTGTTCAGGCTTTAACAAAAGTATTTGAAGAGTTCAAATTTTTTTTTTTTGAACTCGATCTACGTCATCTAGAGGTACGATCTCTGTTCTGTAACTATCCAGATCCTAATTCATCACATTTATGTTTTTAGATTTAATCTTACTGTGTTATAACTATTTAATTACTTGTGTTTGATTTGATCTGATGAATTGTAGTTTACACGTTTATAAATCATTAAATCTGTATGATTTTGTAGGTTTATGGTTGAGCATTTTGTTAGTGGTATAAATAAGAAATAGAGATCTGAATATGTTTTCTGGATTATTGTGTTATTGAATGTTGTTATTATTATTCTGTTTGATGTGTTAGTTAGGGTTATGGATTGAATTGGATTTATGTGTGCTCTAGATGATTGGTTGATCCTGTATAAGTTTATTACAAAAAGATTAATATTGAATTTGGATTAATAAAAAATTGCTTAGGTTTCGTAGATGATGGCACTACGGCAGTAGATGTTAAATGTTGCTTTAAAGTTTATTTTAGTTGCTTAGGTTTCATCCCTTTGATCGTTTGTAAGTTTATTTTAGTTGTTTTCAGGTTGTAGAAGGCGCTAGGCTGGCTGTGGGGTCTAGCCTAGGGACTAGTGGAGACTAGCGGAATTAGGCGTTTTGGATTTTTTTACGTATTATATATATATATATATATATATATATATATATATATAGGGTAGGGTTCCTGTAAGAAAATTAGTTTGTGTGAGAAATGTAAGAAGGATTAAAAATTGATATGTATGCATTATTTTTTTGGACGTATTCATGATGTTTTGGATTGTTTTGCTTAGAAAAACAACAAACATAACAATTAATAACCGAAAACAATGTATTTTAGGCTTAAATGTTAAAACACTATGTCAAGAACATTTAAGCAGAGTGTTTTAAGTAATTACTAGGGTGTTTTAATCTGTAATTTAAATTTAATGACTATAATACATTGGATTGTGTTTTAAATTTTTGTATATTGTTGTGTTAAGTGTTTTTCAAGCAAAAACAACCCAAAACATCATTCCAAAATCAAAAACATGATGGCTACATGTCAATTTTTAATCCTTCCTACACTTCTCACACAAACCAATTTTCCTACAGGATCCTCTACCTATATATATATATATATATACACAGATTTAGGTGTTTTTTGAAAATATGTTAAGATACATACACAATACTTAAAAATATTTAAAAATTTATGGAATAAAAAAAAAACAGCGCCTAAGACCGCATAATCCCCGCCTAATCCCTAGCCTAGGTCCTTATTCCGATATTACCCTCCGACTAGCGCCTAGGGGCCGCCTAGGACGCCTTTTACAACACTGGTTGTTTTGCAAATGTTGCTTTAAAGCAGTTTGATGTTAAGTTTGGATAAACAACAAAGATGCTTAGCTTTGTACATCCTGCGCTATGACAGTAGATGTTAAATTTTTTGCTTTAGGGTCTTATCTCTGGAGTTCTGAATATATTCACTTTTGAATGAATGGCTAACTTGGGATGGTTATAGTTTAGTTGCTAATTATTTAAAAGGCAGGAGTTTGATATTGACTGTTTCGTGCTCTTACACTATGTTTTGTTGGTTGCTTATGTAAAAAAAGTTCGATTTTCAAGCAACATGGTTGACAAGCTTTGTTGATGAGTTATCGCTCAGTTGATGACTTGATGGCATGTTAGAATGCCTTCCATGAGATATGGGTTTGTATTGTATTTGTATGTGACTTGTATTTATTTCATGTGAAATTTAGGTTGATTCCTGTGCGATAGAGTAACTCCTAGTTAACAAGTTACACTACGCAGCAAAGATGAGTGTGGTCGGATTTGATCTTGGGAACGAGAGTTGTGTTGTGGCAGTTGCCAGGCAAAGGGTATTGATGTTGTTCTTAATGATGAGTCAAAGCGTGAGACTCCTGCGCTTGTGTGTTTTGGTGACAAACAGCGGTTTCTTGGAACGGCTGGTGCTGCAACCAGTATGATGAACCCAAAGAATACTATCTCTCAGATTAAGCGGTTGATAGGTCGTCCCTTCTCTGACCCTGAAGTTGCAACAGGATCTTAAGGCGTTGCCCTTTTCTGTGACATTGATGGACACAGTGATGGTTGGGGAAACCATCATTCCCCATTTACCCAACACAGGTTATGGGAATGGTTTTCTCAGATATGAAGACGATAGCCGAGAAGAATTTGAATTCAGCAGTTGTGGATTGCTGCATTGGGATACCTATTTATTTCACTGATCTTCAAAGAAGGGCTGTTATGGATGCAGCTACTATTGCTGGGTTGCATCCTCTGCGGTTGATGCATGAAACAACTGCAACTGCTCTGGCCTATGGAATATACAAGACAGACTTGCCTGAGAATGAGCAGATCAATGTAGCCTTTGTTGACATTGGCATGCTAGCATGCAGGTGTGCATAGCAGGCTTGAAGAAAGGCCAACTGAAGGTATTGGCTCATTCTTTTGACCGTTGTCTGGGGGGGAGGGGATTTTGATGAGGTTCTGTTCCAGCATTTTGCTGAGAAGTTCAAGGCAGAGTACAAATTGATGTGTTCCAGAATGCAAAGGCTTGTCTCAGGCTTCGTTCTGCATGTGAAAAGCTGAAAAAGGTACTCAGTGCAAATCCTGAGGCACCTATGAACATAGAATGCTTGATGGAGGACAAGGATGTTAGAGGTTTTATAAAGAGAGATGACTTTGAAACAAATTAGCATCCCGATATTGGAACGTGTAAAGAAACCTCTTGAGAAGGCTCTTGCAGAGGCTCAACTTACAGTTGACAATATTTATGCTGTTGAAGTTGTTGGTTCAGGTTCCAGGGTACCAGCTGTAATCAAGATCTTAACAGAATTCTTCGGGAAAGAACCAAGGCGTACAATGAATGCAAGTGAGTGTGTATCCAAAGGCTGTGCTTTGCAATGTGCTATTCTTAGTCCCACCTTTAAAGTTAGAGAGTTTCAGGTATGATCAGGTTTTTTTTTTCATATTTGTTGATGGGCTAGACTTTGGATTTCATGTCAATGACTAAATATTGTACTGTATGAAAGATCCTAATTTTGAATCTTGGATTGTTTTTTAGGTACAAGAAAGCTTTCCGTTCCCAATCTCTTTGACATGGAAAGGTACTGCTCAAGATTCTCAGAATGGAAATGTGGAGAATCAACAGAGCAGTATTGTTTTTCCCAAGGGAAATCCAATTCCTAGTGTGAAAGCACTGACTTTCTTCAGGGCTGGCACATTTACAGTTGACTTGCAATATGCAGATGTCAGTGAATTGCAGGCACCACAAAAAATCAGTACTTACACGGTAAAAACTGCTCAAAGATTCAATTCTTTAGGTGCACATCTTTCAGTCTGTTGAACTATCCTCATTGCCTAAATTTTATGTGGGTTATGATTTGCACAGATTGGTCCCTTCCAAGCAACAAAAGGTGAGCGTGCCAAGGTGAAGGTTAAAGCCCGCTTGAATTTTGCATGGAATTGTCTCCGTTGAATCTGCACAGGTGAGTTATTATGGAGTTACAGTTTGTCAAATCTTTTAATTTTGTTGGTCATTTGTGCTTGAATTGTAACAAAACTTTTCTGATTACCATCACAGCTTATTGAAGAAGAGGAAATTGATGTTCCGGTGACAAAAGAACCATCTAACGATACAACAAAGATGGATTTGGATAAGACTCCAGCTGATGTGCCTACAACAAATGAAAACGATGTAAACATGCAGGATGCCTCTGGGACTGAGAATGGTGTTTCAGATACAGGAGCTAATCCCGCTCAGATGGAGACTGATGCAAAGGTTAGTGAAATATGTGCTATTTACTGCATAATGAAAATGCATTTGGTTGCAAGTTCTTTCTTGCTACCACTCAAATTATTATTTGTTGTGGCAAACCTCTCTGACGGTTATTTATCATTTACAAGCCAAAGGGTCAACTATGAATTTGATATGTAGTGGTGCCAAATAGTTTGTGTGGTTAATGTGGGCCAGTTCGATGTGAAAAAAATATGTACATATGTGAAGATTCAGCAAGCTTGCGTTTATCATGGTCAATTGATATGCAATTGATGAGGATACCTAGATAATGCAACAAAATACATATGTCAAGATGATATAGCAGCCTAATGTCTTTTTTAGTTTGAGAAATGATATATCCATCTAAACTTGTGTCTGTTCTTGTAATGGGCATCTATCATACAAAAGTGTGAAGTTGTGGGCCTTTTGTTTTTTTGTTGATATTTGCCAAGTATCCAGTAGGAGGATAACTGGGCACAAGCCTATAACTATATGTCATTTCTCTTGTAGTTTAGATGCCTTGTCATGGTTTGTGAGACTACTTAAGTTTTAATTGATTTATAGTTGACTATATGACTTTAATGGGTGTTTCTCTTTTCACAATGAAAAATAATAGCTAGCTGCCTAGCTGTTATGATCGGCACCTTTTCCAATTGGGGTTTCCTAGCTTAACACATGTAAGTAGATCATATACTGGAATGTTTAGACCAGTGAGGTTGTTATATATGGGACTAATATTATTGCGTTAAAGTGAGAGATAGTAATTAGACATGTTGGTTAGTTGGTTTAAATAGACGTCTTGTCTTACCTTGTTAATGCAATGTAAGTTGACGAACTATTATATGTGGGCATGTGGCGATGCTTTTGAAATGTTAAGAACTTCACATTATGTTCTGAGTAAAGCATTGGTTTAAGAATCACCTTAAAATATGATGCTCTATCGCCCTCTACTATGTGAACCAACCACCAAAAGAAAAGAATCCTAGTTACAAGTGAATTGCTTTGATGCACAACTTGTCTTATTATTGTCAAGAAGGTGTCTTGATGAGTTGATGGTCTGTGGTCCCACCATCATGATTCATTACTTGCTGTAGTGCCATGTTAAATACCAACAGATTGAGTAATTTGAAATCTCTTCCTGGATGTTAAAAACAAATTATTCTGGTGTTTTGCCATGCAGGTAGAAGCTCCAAAGAAAAAAGTGAAGAAGTCAAACATACCCGTCTCAGAATTAGTTTATGGGGCAATGCTACCTGCAGACTTGCAGAAAGCAGTGGAAAAGGAGTTCGAAATGGCCTTGCAGGATCGAGTTATGGAAAGAAACAAAGGATAAAAAGAATGCTGTAGAAGCCTACGTCTATGACATGAGGAACAAGGTAATTAATATGTTACTTTCTAGTGCTATAATAGTATAATGCACACTTAAAACATACCAACCCACGCTTGCCATCGTTTTTTCAGCTCCATGATAAACTGCACGAGTTTGTTAAAGATCTAGACAGAGAAGCGTTTATAGCTAAGCTTCAAGAAACAGAAGATTGGTTGTATGAAGATGGCGAAGATGAAACTAAAGGTGTATATATTGCAAAGCTTGAGGAGCTAAAAAGGTTCAATTTCTACATTTCATTTCATCTTTGCTTGTGATATACAAAATGGTCTTTCCATCTGACATCTGGAAAACAATTTCAGCAAGGTGATCCTATAGAACACCGGTACAATGAGTACTCAGAACGAGGATCTACTGTTGACCAACTGGTCACTTTTGTTAATTGGTACAAACAGGCTGCGACATCTAGTGATCCCAATTATGAACACATTGACTTGAGTGAGAAACAGAAGGTAATTATTGCAAAATTTTAGTTGTGTAGTGAATTCACATCATTCGTGTGTTCTCTTTTAACTTGGCTACCACTGTTCAGGTGTTGAATGAGTGTTCAGAAGTAGAAAACTGGTTGAGGGAGAAAAAGCAAATTCAGGACTCGCTTCCAAAGCATGCTGATCCAGTTCTTTTGTCATCTGATATTAGAAAGAAATCAGAGACACTTGACAGGTAATTTCTAGTTTTTGTTTTAAAAAGCTCGCCAGCGATGATAAAGACACTTTATTAGATGTGTGTCAAAATTGGTCAAATAAAGTCTTAGTTTTATAAAAGTGTGCCTAGGCGCGAGGTGCCTCATGTGAGAGGTTCTTCGCTTCTAACTGCTTGAGATGATGCAGAGAGCCTCTTGTACATGGGCATGTTTTGTGCATCGGGGGGCTGTACATTTAAGCTTTTTAGCTGTACACAACAGTATTTTATATAATAAACTGTATATAGAGGTTAGTTATAGACTTATATCTAGATATAAGGTACGTGGTGATAGAAACTTATCTGCAAGTATAAAAAATAGTATAGAAAATCATAAATACCTTGTGCCTCGCTTCGTGGACCCTGTTTGATCAAAGGATATGTAAATACGACGAGAGATGCGACTTTTGGTTGTACATGGAGCAATACCTTGCGTACGTGAAGCATTTGCCTCACGTTTTGGCTTTCAGGACTTAAATGGCTTGGGGCACCTTGCTTTTTAAGGACCAAGATCATAGTTACTTTATACGGTCTAATGTTGTTGATGTTTCTTTGAAGGAGAATTATCTGACAAACAAATTATGTTGCATGTCTACAGGGTTTGTAGGCCCATAATGACAAAACCTAAACCGGCCCCACCAAAGCCGGCCGCTCCCGAGACACCATCCTCACCTGCACCAGCTCAGGGAAGTGATCAGTCTTCTCAAGGGGCAGAGAATGCCGCAAGCCCAAACCTGAATCCTGATGCCAATAACAATGGTGAGAGTTCTGATGCCCATCGGCTATGGAAACCGAGAGCCTGAGGCTGCTGCATAAGGTCATAAGCCTTTTAATTTTGGTTTTTTAAAATGTCTCTGTCGGTCTTGTGTTCTTACGCAGGACAGGGTACTTGTTTTATTACCTTTTTATTTGTATACTCACGAATATAGATATTGGTGGACGAAGAGTGGGGCTACGGGTATGTCTGGTTTAGTTTGTTAAAAAATCATTTCCTTTGTTGTTGAGAACCTTATTGTACCGCAAAGCGTTTTTGGATGCTTTCTGGACATGTACCATTTTTCTTATTGGATTTTGGTGGATGTTACATTTCATGCACAATTTTTATGTTGATATAGATTGTGTTTCTTAATTGACAATTATTCTAGGATGAAGTTGCATAAAAACTTAATTCGGAACTTGGTTCTGGTGGTGGTGGTTAAATAGCACAAGGCACAATTAGGGCTGTAAACGAACCGAACGAACACGAACACATGCGTGTTCGTGTTTGTTCATTTAACTTTAACCGAACACGAACACGGACACGAACACATAATCGAACACATTTTTGTGTTCGTGTTCGTTCATTAAGAAATTTGTCGTGTTCGTGTTCGTTTATGTTCGTTCATTTAAAACCTAAACGAACAGTTCATGAACATAAACGAACACAAATGATCAATATAAACGAACACAAATGAACATAAATGAACATTAATGAACACAAACAAAAACAAGTTAATAATGATTCATCACAATTCAACCAAGTCCAATACATCACAATGCAACCAAACCAAATCTAATTAGTAGTTTGAATGTACATGATTCATTTAAAATATCCATCATGTGTGTACCAAAAAGAAGGGAGGTGGGGATATGAAGCGTGGAGAGCAGCTTATATGCTTAGAATGTTAGGGTTAGGATTAAGTTTTTAAAACATATCCAATATATTGTATATAATGTGAATTGAGGTTACTTCACAAAAGGGAACTAAATAATAAAAATAAAGTAAATATTAATTAAACGAACATAAGCGAACATAAATGAACTAACATAAACGAACGTTCATGAACATAAATGAACGAACAAGCGTGTGTTCATGTTCGTTCGTTTAATTAAACGAACAAAAAATTGTGTTCATGTTCGTTCATTTATTTAGATAAACGAACATAAACGAACTTCCCGCCGAACAGTTCACGAACAGTTCATGAACGTTCGGTTCGTTTACAGGCCTAGGCACAATTAAAAGAAATCCTCGAGGGCATCATGCTACGATTTTGTGTTGGTTTGCTACTTGAGACATATCGCAAACCAGGGGTGGATTCAGGCCTTTTCGATGGGTTCCTGGGAACCGTTTGTTTGTAAATTATAGTGTTTTTGTATACAAAAAATTGGAAAGGAACCAATAAGAAAATATTTTAGGAACCCATTCATAAAGAATGAGAGTTGTCTAGTGGTTGAAAAATTCCCTAATATACAAAAAGGTTTTGGTTTGATTTATGGGATGCACTGTTTTTGTTTCGTTTTTTCTTTCAAATTCAAAAAGGTCTGTATACCCAAACCCAACTCTTGCTCCAAACAAACAAACAGCCGCCTCCAAACAAAAACCAAACTCCTCCTGTTGACCTCCTCTCCAACCCGCACCATCGCACCCCACATGAAACACCACATTGCCACAGTTAGTCCCGTCTTTCGTATCCTCCAATTCGAAGTCAGCCGCCGCACAACAACCGCCATCTCCACCGTGTCTTCTTATCACCTTTGTGTGACCCGACAGCTATCGGCATACATTCATGTACTTATGTGGCTGTCCTCGTTTTTCTAATTCATCCATTGACCATGAATTTGTATATAAAAAAGAGGGTTAATTAATGTGGGAGACTAATTATTTTTTAAAGTATGATCTGTTGGTCAACAAAATTATTAAGTTTTATATGAATCTTGTACGGGGCTTCGTTATGGGTATGTGTCGTTTGGCCGTTAAAAAAAATATATGAATCTTGTAGTTATTAATATTTACTTAATTGTTATCAGAAAGCGACAATGAAGGCTGTTAGATGACTCATTTGCCAAATAATTATTTTCATATACACACTAGTTATCTATATGGAAGAAAACTTATTCTACTTATATAAACACTTTTATCTAATCATCGTATTCAAAGTAAAATGTTCTGATAAATCAATTATGCCACCTTTATGTTTTTCTGTTTTGTTTTTTTAATAGCCAAATGTCAAAAAGATAATTAGTACTACTATACTTGGCATTTCGCATAAAGATTTTATATATCATTAACTAGCTTTTATCCCGAGAGTGTCCCGGGGGTTGAAATATCTAATATAACATAATAAAATAT
>JAUTDX010000769.1:0-98662 GCA_030844895.1 Ambrosia x helenae
AGGACGAAAACTGCAATTTTCTCAAAAAAAAAAAAAAAAAAAAAACTCTCAAACACATAACCAAACCTTTCTTTCCTTCCCTTTCTATTCTTTTGAACTCCAACATAAAGGGACCATTCTTGTACCAAACTTAATTAATAAGCACAAAAGCGCGGCTATCCACCTCACTCACACAAACCCTCTCAAAACCTCTCTAGGGTTTCTTTCACCAACAATCGTCCTTTACTCCGTTAATCAAACCTCCAATGTCGACGACGAACTCCGTCGACGCCTCGTTGTGGTGGGGGACCCCTTCACAGACCTACTCACCGAACTCGAAAACCTCTCTCCTTCATCTGCTCTCCCAATTTCTCTCGTAATTTTTCCTCATTCTTTTCAAACCTCACTTTTTTTTATATAAATAATAATAATAATAAGTTGGAGTTGAAATGTGTGTGCAGGCTACTAAGTTGAAGGAACATCAGTTGTGGTTGTTGAACTCTGTCTCCTTGTTCAAGCCGCCGAATCAGAAATCAAAAGAGGCGTTGGATGCTCAACAGGTCAGATCGGTTCGCATCGGTTGACGGTTCAGTCGAAGTTTAAAGAATTGGCACTGAAGATTAGTTCCTCATTGGTCAGTTTCAGTTGCTACTTTTTTGTACTTGTTTCAGTTTAGATATAGGATGAATATATTCATATTGAATTATGTTTTGTTGTTCAGACTAGAGTTTTGATATCGATTGGAGTCCGTGAATAAAATTGAATGAAATTATATGCATTGTTTGTTATAGTGATAATATTTTAACAAAGGAGATGATTGGTTCTCTAGCCAACACAGCGTTACTATTAGAGTTTTAGAACATGCAAAATCAGTCAAATAGCCTAACTTAGGGGTCGTGATCATGGTTAATGGTCTTACGCCTTTTATCATTCAAAGAGTTTAATAATTAAGCACCTTGTTAATATGAAGGTTGTGAGTTCATGATATTTGGCTTTTAGATTTTTTGAATTTTTATGTTTTGCCCCTTTGCGTTTCTGGCGATACGAATGTATTTGCCAATAACCACGTCCACTGAATAAAAACATTAAACTGTACTCTACTTTATGTCCTTGCACCACAGATCAAACGTGTGCTTTTGTTATTATAAATTTTGCTTCAACTGTAGTAGCCTTTAGGGGTATACATATATGTGTTAACAATTTGACTCATACTTTAGAATTATAATTGCGTTGACCTTGTGAATTTATGGGTGCATTATGTATCTAGTAAGCTTTTTCAAAACAATAAAGGATTGATGATATATGTTATTTCTTTTCTATTACACTTCACACTCATTATTATAATTTAGAATTTGATGTGGAAGTTATGATTTGTTGCAGTGTTTGGATGAAGTGCAATCTTATATACTTGTTGAGAGATCATGTGAACTTGACGGATCTGATCTTGTAGCTCTTGAGCCACTTCATTTGGTTAGTTTCTTCTTCTTCATCATGTTATTTTTGTGCACACCAAGTCACTTATGGCATGTGTGCCAATGTGGGGCTAGCCTACTTGGTAGAGGTACATGCCTATTAGAGGGTAGGTCCTAGTTCCAAACCTGGGCATATGGAGTAGTTTGGATTAATTAGTGTAAAGCAGAGTAGGAGTAACAATTGCCATTCGAAAAATATAAATAGATAAATTTATGGCACGCCGCACGTGTACCTAGAATGTAGATAGGTAGTGTTGGAAAAAAAAAGAGTATAGGAATAACTTGCACCCTTTATTTCAAAAAGAGTGGTTAGATAAAGAGAATGTGCTTCAGTTGGGAGGCTTTTATATGTAGAAGTAAAATGGTGAGTTTCCTGTTACTGTTCTTCTTTTTAGTTCTAATATTCTATAGACCTCTTCATTTGGAGGCTCAATTGGTAACAAGATAACATTTAAAGTATTTTGTAAATGGTAGTGCTTCATTAGGTACATGTATGTCCTCTTATATTATTTTTTAATTTTCAGTTTTTTTTGTTGGGTGTAACAATTCAAATTTCAGAGAACACAAAGCAAACCTGAGTTCTTGATGTTTCACTTGTACTTCTTAGAAGGAGTCGCATAATGCTATCCGAAATGTACCTTAGTGCACCATAGATGTTTGGGAGAACACATTATAACCAACAACTTGTAGTTTCCATATGTAGAGTATAAGGCTGGTCCAAGTAAATTATACAAACTCAATTATAACATAATTCTTTTTCCTGCAATCTGCAAGTTGGGAATTTAAATAACAATGTTTTATTGATTGGCAAGAAAAAAACACAAGGAATCTGCTTATAGATGTTGTTTGCAATGCTAATAGAAGCAAAACTTTCGGAAAACTTGCCTATCTTGTTAGGATTAATTTGTTTGCAAAATTAGTTAACCTGATTAATGAAACAGCAAGAAATTAAGAAACAATTTGACTTTGGTTGCATGGTTTTTTCCCTTTTCCTTTCCATTGCTCAGAAGGTTATGATTCAATATTACATTGAGCGGCAGTGCGTGTTGAAGTGTACCCGCCATCTTCTCATGCTATCTTGTAAGTTCATATCCATGTTGTATTTTGTGTCTAATTGTTGAGGTAGACTTCCCTTGGATTTCTAGTTATCAATTTCTGAGCAATTCTCGTTCTAAAACAGGACAGAGAGTACTCCATGTTATACATTGTTATGTATGATAACCTAGTTTTGTAACTGCTACTTGTTTAGTGTATGATGAAGATAGCTCAAAGCAGATTCTTCTGTGAGGGAGATGGTGCTGAAGCTGATTTCTGATGGGTTGGAAAGCAGATTATTGTCTGTTATTGAGAGTCTATTGTCTGCTACTTATCCTGAAAGCATGGTAAATTTTTATATATATATTTGGTTTGTTTGTTATGTTAACGTCTTCTTATATGGATGTTTTCATAGTTAATTTACAAAAGTTATTCCCTGCATTCTAGAATAAGTGTCTGCTTGAATCTGAGGACTCTCAGGAGCTCTTATTGATGGAATCATTTGGCAGGTCGATCATCGATGTCACCTCCTAGACAAAGGCACATAGTTTTAGAAATATGCTAATAATACATTTTGTAACTTTGAGATGCCAATTTTACCCCTATGAAATACATACAGTTTTAGGAATGTGCGATTAATGCAGTTTATTGATAAAGTATAACTAAGGGTAGGATGGGAAGCTTGATAGAAAGGTGGACTTTTATATTGGGTCGGATGAAGTAACTCTTTGACTGTTATTCAGGATGTGGATGTTTTCACTTTATGGGCTGAAGAGATGCTGATTGAAGATAATTTGGTCTTAGATATTCTTTTTCTTGCTTATTATGAATCTTTTTGTACATGCGATGGTAAACAATGGAAGAATCTGTGCTTGCTTTATGAGGTATATTTTATTTCAACATCTTTTACTGTCTGATTAATTTTATGTATTGCAAGTAACTAAAGATTGTTTCAATGCAGAGGATGATATCTGGATCTTGTAACTTTGGCAAACTTGCCATATCAACTGAAGCTGTGAAATCTATATATCATGCTAGAGTACAGCTGCTACTTATTCTTATAGAAACTCTTTACCTAGAAAATATTCTTCAAATGGTTCATGATGAGACCCCTTTCAGGTTCATATTCTTGATCTTGGTCTAAATTTTATAAGTACATAAAACATAGCATGTTGTGATGTTTTAACATGTGATGTGTGTCTAGCAACAACAGAGTATGGCGTATGCAGTTAAATTTATGAAGTTAGAAGTCCAAATAAATACTATTACAAGTACTAGAACACGAACAAGCGAGTGCGGCTAATTGGTAGTAGCATAAGTAATGGCAAGCTACAGGTTATTCGAACAACAATTTAAATTCCTAATACTAAAACCTTTGTAAATTTCTTGTCTAGAAGAAACTTTTAGCTGAAAACATGGTTTTAGTAGAAATGAATTTCAAGCAAACAAAAATGGGCAACGAATGTTAATTTAGAAGAATCAGTATGAAGCCACTCCCCTTATTAGGATGACCCAACCCAATCGGGAATTTCAAAAAAGCCAATTGAATAAAAGATTGGTAAACTTCATTAATCTTGTCACGTTAAACCCTCTCTTAAAGATAGTTAACTCAAAGTTTTCATTTTGTCAATTAATTTCTTCACATAAAGACCGAACTCAGGTAACCACTAATAATGAATCTCAACTTGTTCACATAAAACCTCACCATTGTGAAACTAAAATCAAGCAAAGTCACAATCAATAATTTCTAATTAATTCTAAATCCCTATGCTTTTGTAGATCCTTATGTTATGTCTATTCACTACCAACAACATAAACAATTTAACAGTTAGCCTTAATGAATCATCAACCCAAACTCCTGCACGTGATATCACAAATCAAATTAAAATTAAATTAACTAAGAGTATTTGAGGGTTTGGAACTTTGGATCATCAAAGCATCTAACAAAGATCTACTCTATAATCATGGAATCGAAACCTAAAACAAAATAGAAAGCAAGTAACTTGAACATTTTCTTGGAAAAATAAAACCTAAATTTTGTTTGAACGAAAAGTGCAAAAAAAATAAAAATAAATCAATCTTGAATCTGTAATCTTCACTCATTGTTACCACGAGCCTGAACATAGTAAAGCTTGACTAGATCCCCTTTAGAAAGTTTGTATAAAATCTTCTTTAAGTTCTGCTACTAGTTTTCTCCTCAGTCCGCTATTGTGTTGAGTGTTAACTGTTGACTCCCTTCATCTTTTAACCTAAGACTTTGTATTACGGAATACAGTCGCCCTGGCTTGCACCTCGCACGCCAATGGTTTTTAAAAACATAGCTGTGTGACTATGTTTCATTGATTATGCGGGGACTTCAGTGCACACATGTGAATTTATATCTGTACGAAGATATGAAGCTGTAAAGTATCAAATTGGACATTACCATCAATAAAAATGTCTAAACATGGGATTATCGAGTATAAAAGTATGTATAATTTAGAGTATATCAACATGATGTTTTGAAATATTACCTAGTAGATTGATGTTTTTATGTATATTCAGTTGCTTAAAATTTTTATATATTGAAATTCACTGCAGTCAGGGAAATATTTCTTTTGCCTTAAGTGATATTCAAGAGGTGGATGCGATTATTTCTAGTCTTGATCCATTTGAGACGAAAGAAGCGGGCCATTAATTTTAGCCTGGGCAGTGTTTCTCTGTCTCATTTCATCTCTACCAGAAAAACCTGAACATAATATGATTATGGTACACCGACTGTTTCTAATTACTCTTTTATGTACAGTGATTGCATTTCATAATTTCTAACTGTACTTGGTTTCATATTACAGGAAACCGATCACGTGGGTTATGTTCGTCAAGCCATCAGAGCTGCATCATTAAATTATTTTGATGAAATTCTTCACAGTGATCTCCTGAAGGATTCAGAGGTGGGCCATTCTCCATTTTTCTTGATATCTCTAGTTATACTAATTAGCATCAGATAAAATAATAGACATCTACAATACCATTTTTTGTTAGGGTCCAATTGCTAGTTCTCGTAGTGTATTGAGGACATTTGTCTCCGCTTTTCATAGCATCTATGAGATCAGTCTCCAGTAACTGGTTTTATATGCATTTCTTTTGGTTAACTAACAAAGATGTAGTTGTATTGTCTATTTTTATTATTCATAACAACTTCTTTGTCGCAGTTAGAGGATAATAATCTCAAATTGATATTGAATATTCTTGGAGAAATCTACCGAGGAGAGGTTTGGCTATTAATCTTTTTTTTTTTTTTTTTATGATTTTAATCAATGTCCAACTGTATCCATTATATCATAAGTTTATATGACTTTTTTCACTTAAATGATACAGGAGTCACTTTGTGTTCAGTTCTGGGACAGAGACAGTTTCATAGATGGTCCTATTCGGTGCCTTCTTTATAACTTAGAAGGCGAATTCCCCTTCAGGACTATTGAACTTATAAGCTTATTATCAGCTCTCTCTGAAGGAGCTTGGCCTGCAGAATGCGTGTGAGTACCCAGATTGCTCTGCGTTAAGGTTTCTATTTTTTTATTTTTTTATATAGAATATGATCATTTTCATATACATGTTATGCCATTTTAACCTGTGGACAGGTATAATTTTCTTGATAAATCTGTTGGGCTGTCTACTTTGGTTGAGCTAAGAGGCAACCTTGGGATTGATAACAATTCAAGAATCATTGAGACCCAATTTCACTATGTGTTCCCGGGTATGAAGGTCTCCAGATACCAAGGGATACACGGGGTCATGTGTTAAAATTCATAGATGATAACACTGCTCTTGTGCGGTGGGAAGTAAGTTTTGATTATTTTGTTCACTTTTGAGTAATTATCTATATTAGAATTTTACTTATGGTGTTAATGTATGTATACTGTAATGTTACTTGGTCTTGACTTACTTTTGCATTATTTTCCATGTAGTACACTCAATCTGGAGTTCTAGTGCTGCTTTTGCGTGTGGCACAAGAAATGTATCCGGATGGTTCTGAGGAAGTCCTTGTTATCCTTGATTTGATCAGTCGACTTGTCACATTTAACAAGGTAAAGTGTATGGTAGTCTTCCTTATGCTTATTGAGATAGTAACAACTTTTGATGAATTACATTGAGAAATACATGAGGTATAAATACACAGAAATGAACAACTAATTAGGAGTGAAATCCTCCTATGACAAAAATAAAAAATCTATACAATGAATGAGAATAATAGCAGGAGAGATTTAAGGCAATTATTTAGAGTTTCCTAATACTTATCTTTATTTGCCAAAATCTGGAACAAAAAATGATCTCACTATATTTATAATTCCTTTTGTTTTTGCTTTTTTTTTTGTTCCATCAATCTTCTAGCACTCTCATCACTTCTTTATAATTAGGTCATTAGGATTTGTTTTAATTTTCCTTTAGGAGTTATAGATTCAGTAGCTTTTATAATATACCCTTTCTATTGCATCAATCAGCAATGTACATAGTCTATGTATGCAAGTCATTTCAGATTTCCCAAACTTCCTAAGTTTCTTGGAAACGTTGTAACAATACCGAAGCTAGAAATAAAAGTACTTCAGTAATGTTTCTTTTAAATAGATCAGGTAGAAAACAAAGTTTGTCCTAAATATTGTAATTGACAGTGTATATGGTATAGTAGTTGCCCTTTTGGTTGCTTTGTTTTAATATCAAGAATAATCATCTGATCCACTAGGCAGGTAGGATTTATATAATGTATACTTTTCTTAATTGAGATTTCCAGTAACAACTTGTGAAACCACTACTCAAGGTTGCAAAAGGCGCTAGGCGCTAGGCGGGCGGTGAGGTCCAGCCTAGGACTAGTCGGGACCAGTCGGGACTAGGCGAAAATTAGGCGGAATTAGGCGTTTTGGTATTTTATACGTATTTTATATATATACACACAAATTTAGGTGTTTTTCGAAAATATGTTAAGATATATACACATAATACTAAAAAATAATTAGACATATGCACATAATACTAAAAAATACTTAGAAATACTTAGAAATTTAATAAAAAAAATAAAAAAATAAAAAAAAATCACCGCCTAGGCCCGCCTAGGACCGCCTAGGCCCGCCTAGGCCCGCCTAATGGCCGCCTAATGCCCAAAACGCCTAGATCTCCGACTAGGGCCAAATTCGATTTTCTTCACCGCCTAGCGCCTAGGCGCCGCCTAGGCGGCCGCCTAGGCCGATTTTTAATCTTTTTGTTTGATAAAAGTTTCACTGGTAGCTTTCGGTAGTCTAAAAGTGAGCTTGGGTGTTTTACATACAGGCTGTGTGTCATTCTCTGTTGAGTATTGGTGATACTTTCATGGCAAAGACATAAGGTATAGAGCAAACTATTCTTCTCATTGGAGTTCAATTGTGTATTTTTTTTCTTGTAATGTATTTTGATACGATACGTGTTGATGTAATTTATAAGCAACGTCTTGTTGTAATGTCCCAAACTTCTTTCTTTTTTTTCTATTAAGGTTAAATGTGGCTGAAATCATATGCACCTTGATCAAGAATCTTTCTCCTACTGTAAGTGGAGCATTAATGATGTCAAGAGGTGTTAACATTCTGGCAATGCTATTAAATTGGTAAGTGTTTCGGTTCATCGGTATTTTTAAATTATATCTAGTCACTGCTGGGGCTAGTTGTATTAATTCGTTAACTTCTGTCATGATTATATTGTAGTTACTTGTTCATCATAATGCATGTAAAACATCCTCCTTTTCTTTTTCTGCTTTCAGCTCCCCATCTCATGTCACTCCAACTATTCTGAAGACCAATATTTTTGATGTTTCTTTAAGGATGAATCTCTTTAACAATGGTCCCGATGAAGTATCAAGGTGTGTTTAGTTGAACTTTGTCAGATGTGTTTTACCCATTATAATAGATAGTAATAAACCTGCTATATGATTGTTTTTAGATTTTACTTCCATTTGGTTTATCTTGCAAAGCATTTTCTTTGACTTCATGTTAATGTCAGCTTCAAGACTGATTTATTCACCGAGATTTTAGATGTGCTTAAGCTTTACTAGTAAGTTATTTTAATCTGTATTTTTTTTTTCAGTGGCTCTTGGTTGCTTTCTGGAAGACTTGCTAAATTACTAGTTATCGACTGTGAGCATAATGACAATTCATGCTCACTTGCTGAATCAGGCATGCTACATGATCTTAGTTGATGTTCTGTTTCCACTTTTAATATTTTCTATTACTAAAAAAATGACACTGATTAATTTCTAAATTCTGTGGTTTGGCACTTTATTAGTGTTGGAGTTCACCATTCAGCTTTTGGAGAAGGGGTAGAAAGTGACTTCCTCCTGGCTCTTACTATTTTCTCAATCCAGTATGTTCTTATAAATCATGAATATTGGAAATACAAAACGAAGCATGCTCGTTGGAAGGTGACATTGAAGGTATTTCTGATGAATTGATATGTTTAAACTGTAAAGAAATTATTATGAATTTACAAGCTTCTTAGAATGCTCAGTTTAGCCTCCATTAACACAATATTAGTGTCTTTTTTGATTTGCACTGAATTTGTAGCTTTGAAAAGTGAGTTATTTTTTTATTTCACTTGTTCTTATAGGTCCTTGATGTTTTGAAGTCATGCATTGTGTCTATCTCACACTCCCCCAAAACAGGAGAGATTATTCGTGACTTATTGCTTTCTGATTCTTCAGTTCATAACACTCTCTTTCGCATCGTTTGTGTAACAACACCCACTTTAGAGGTTTGATTTGATTTCCCTTTATACCCTATTAGTTGATTGCAGGTCAATTATTGGATCACTACTTGTCTGCAGATATAATCTCACCAAATTCTTGCAGAAACTTTATGTCAGCCGTCTATATGATCTAGCAGAAATCGAAGGATTACAGCTAGCAATTTGCTCTATATTAGATATTTTTTGCATGCTTTCTGATCTTTTTAAGGTTTGTTTGCATTAATTGTTTCAATTGATATTAGCTGACAACGATTTTGTTACTTTCTATTTAAATTATGCTAGCATACACTGATGTTTCGTTTTACTTTATTTCTAGGATACTCTGCCTGGCTATCAAATTTTTCACCAAGCAGTGTTGTCATCTACAACCAAACCAATTCCAGTGGTTACAGCTATCATCTCTCTTATATCATTCTTCCGAAATACTGTAAGGGAGTACAAAAATACAAGCTAAACAGTTAATTTTCTTATTTTAAGTCTCTAAAATTGTAACTTGATGAGCAGAAGATCCAATTGGGTGCTGTGAGTGCTCTCTCTATGTTACTCTTAACTGCTGATGATTTACAGCCATATATGTCTGGAAATGCATGTTTTGGTCTGGATGACAAGCAGGTAAAAAACACACTACTATTCTTTTCAACTGGGTGGTTATTTATAGTTTTATACCTTCTTTTTTGTGCAATTCCAAATGTGAAGTTTCCGTATCTTATTGGTGAAACTTACTATTATAACTCTTCTATACTTGATTTTTATCAGATTGCAGATTTTAGGAATTCTATCATTATGATAATCAACGACCAGTCTTTTTCACATCAGGATCTTGTTGTCAATACGTTTAAGATGCTTGCTTCAGCAGCATATTACCAGGTCTGGTTTGTTTTTTCTTTGCATCCATTGAATAATCAATCATTAAGTCAGTTAATGGTCTCAATTGATATTTGTTCTTTTTTGGTATTTTTTTTACTCATACGCCTCTCCATCTGTCATTATGTGTTAAACTGCTCAACTATGCAGCCTGCCTTTCTTGTAGCACTAGTTGATTTAAAGGATGGTACAACCGAAGACAAGTTTGACTCTGTGGGACACAAGAGAGGAAATCTACTTGATGCTCTTAGTTTGTATGTTGAAAAATCCCTGAAATGATAAAAAGGTTCGACTTGTAATAATTCCACTACTTAATATGGTGTCTTACTGCAAAAGATTAATTGATATTTTTTTTTTATTTTCAGTCATCCCAAAATACTGTTGAGTTTTTTGGATTTGTTGATGGCATTATGGCAAGGAGCGCCTCAGTTCATTAATATTTTAGAACGTCTGAAGAAGTCTGGAGTTTTTTTGAAGCAGTTGTCCAGCTGTATCTCACTGGAAGATCATCTTTTGAGTTCAGACTCTTTAATCTCATCATACATATATCAGTGTCAGTCTGACATTTTGCAAATCATGTCTCTTGAGATGTTTTTGCAGAACAAGTTATCACATGCTGAAATTATCAGAAAAGATAATGTTGGGAAAGCTAGTAATGGTGAAAAAACAGAAAATGGTCCAAGAGACATATTATCTAGCTGGTGCAAGAACTCAGTCCTGAACAACCTCATTAAGTCATATACTTCTTGTGAACATGACAATGACAAGTATCTTAAAGGACAGGTAGTCATACTTTAGTTTAATTTTATCTTAGGAAACATTATATTAAAACTTATCTCAAATATGGAAATCTTGCAGGTTTCTGCTGCTCTATTTTCTGTTCAAGTTTTTTCAAAGTTAAGAAATGGTCACACAGGGAGTTTGTCTGTATCATTAATTGAAAAAATAAGCATCCTGGGGAAAAAGGTGTGTCTTTTTTTTTCTTCATGTTTGCTTGGTTTATCATATCTATCAGCTTGTTCCATCACATATCCAGTTTTAAGTAGAGAACCGCATAATGTACTTGTAAGTAGTGTTTTGCCGGGTATAATGGAAGAGAGAAAGAGGGCTGGGCATGTAGTTATATAGGAATATCGACGCTGCTTTCAGAGAAACACTCGGCTCCAAAACAAACATCAAACAAGCTTACAAGCATAACTACAATAATAGTAACAGAAGTTACCAATAACAAAAGTAGTGGATAGTAACATAGGCAACAAGAAACAGATTTAACATCATAGAACAACATGCTAACTTAAATACAGAAATACAATCATGTGCGCGCACACACAAACATTTGTGTGTATATATATATAAGTTTGTCCATTTTTTGTAACCAACTAACCACTTTATTGTCAATAACAACTTGTCTTCATATTGCAGTTACTTGATCAACCTGCATTTTCTGAGTTGGTGACTCAATATGGACAACAAGGTTACAGGTACTATTACTGTTGTATCCCTAATTAAGCATGTTTCCTGTCAGTACAATTAGTGTCTGTTTCTTAATTCTACTTTATAACATTAACACGAATATGAAAACGTTTTGCTTCTTTTGTAGCTTTAACAGGTTTTAATTGTTTATATTGCACTAATAAAGAAATATGTTGGGCTTTCTTGCATATTCTGTTTGCAGTGAAGGGAAGGAGCCAAAGAATTTAATATTAAGTGACCTGTATTACCACATGCAAGGAGAATATGAAGGTCGTAAGTTAGAACATCGGTTATTTAAAGAGCTGTTCCAATTTCTTTTAGAATCCAAGTTGTTGGAAAGTTACAAAACTAAGAATGGTTCTAACTTGTCAATTCATGCTAAGGATGTCTTGTTATTTGACTACACCCATCTAGAAAAGGATTTAGGAATAGAATTATGGATGTTTCAGAATTGAAAGACTTGAAAACGGTTGCACAAACAATGTTGACTCATATGAAAGAAATTAATTCTATGTTGCTGCTCAGCAATTGCAAACTCTCTGCTTTGAAGGCATTGGCAACCATGCTGCCTCTATATGATGAAGATGTAAGTTTTCATTTATATTGATATTTTTAATATTATTTATTTTTAACATAATTTTGTTCTTCATGGAAGGTTACAAAGGGTGGACTTTCTGAGCAACAAATCAGTTCCTGCATCCAACTTATATGTCAGTCTGTGGACAAAGCCACGAAATCATTGGCCATCGATTTTCTTGCAGCTCAAGTAGAATTACTTCACAATTTTGTCAGATTTGTGAAAAAATTGTCTTTATCATCTTCAATACTCGTTATCAAAACCGTTGGTTCCAGTTTAAAAACATTAAAGGACTTAAAGAATCCATCAGCTGATCTTAAACCCACCATCAAGCTTTTACTTACACTGCTTCTCTCTACCATCGGATTGATCGACAAGGAATCTGAGGTGTCAGATGTGTATTTGAGGCTTCTACCAATTCTCTGCAACTTCACTGAACCAAATGACTATTGTACCCTTTCATTGCTACAATAGATTACTTCTGAAACGGATCCAAACACCTTCATTATGGTTTCCCATCATCCAGAACCATCTACATGTGCAAACTATTGTTAAAAAGCTTCATGATAAAATTTATCTACCTTCGGTTCCTGTGATACTAAAACTCTTTTTGACATTTTCACTTGTGAAAGAAGGTGCAGAAATACTAGCTAACACTGGATTCTTTTCATCCTTAAGGGTTTTACTGGAAAATGGAAATGAGTCTGAAAATGCTGAAAATGAAAATCCCGAGCGCATATGGGGTCTTGGTTCGGCTGTGGTGTCGATGATCATCTACTCGTTGAAGGACAGTAATTCATCATCTTTTCCTGATATGGTGGATTATGTCATTTCTTGTTTTATGTTGGAGAAATCAGATTTAGTTTCTTATTGTTTAACTACACCGAACTTCCCTCCTGATGTTATCGACAGAAAAAAGAGAGCCCGCGCTCAGAAAAAACAACCGAGCTTGACTACTCTCATGGAAACGCAACATACCCTTGTGCTGATATGTGTGCTAGCCAACATCACAACTTATGGAGTAAAACCATGAAAGAAATGGATCCACACTTGCGTGAAATGAGTATTCGTTTACTATCCTTCATTAGTAGGGGCAGACATCTTGCAGAAAACAGTAAGGTCTCTACATTACTCTGTGATCCTGTTCTTAAAGAAGAGTTTGAATGGCATAAGAAACCGTCTTTTATAAACAGCAAAAGCGGTTGGTTTTCTTTTTCTCCCGCTTCAACGCCATCATCGTCAACTGCACTTGTGGTAATTAACGGCACGTCAGCTGGAAACATTGATGTTCCTCATCAAACAATGTTCTCAGACTTGGCTGCAATTGAAGTTTACAAAATTGCATTTTATCTTTTGAGTTTTTTGTGTCTGCAAGCTGCTGCGGCTGCTAAAAGAGCAGAGGAACTAGGATTTGTTGATGTTGCTCATTTTCCCGATCTGCCCATGCCTGATATCTTACATGGTTTACAGGTACTTGTTTTTATATTCTTAATACAAATTGATTTTAACTGTTACAATTAGTGAAGTCTCTAAATTTTTGCCGCTGACTTGTAACTCACGAATTATTTCACTTATCATTTATAGTTATCGTTTTATATATATTATTTATATTATCATAAATTTATATATAATAACATTTATTATATTATAAGTAATTAAAATTTAAAATTATCATATATGTTAATGATGGGCTTGTTTAGGCTCGCGTGCCTAGTCAAAGCTCAGGCTTGAGCTCGCTTATCAAACCAAATTAAACTTAGGGCTCAAGCTTGTTTTAACTCTGCTTGATTCAACCTTTTAGCTGGTAGATTTCAAGTAGCTTATGAGCGGCTCGGACCGTTTACACCCGTACTCATTAACCATCCACCAAGTTTATGATGAGTTTTTGTTATTTGGAAAGCAGGATCAA
The DNA here is from genome assembly GCA_030844895.1 of Ambrosia x helenae. Classification (NCBI taxonomy): domain Eukaryota; kingdom Viridiplantae; phylum Streptophyta; class Magnoliopsida; order Asterales; family Asteraceae; genus Ambrosia; species Ambrosia x helenae. The sequence continues at coordinate 14,054 of JAUTDX010000769.1, forward strand.
GGAATTGGTGTTGTTAGGGAGTTATGTGAAGCCAACAGGATGACTTCAGAAATAAAAAATGTCTGCATCTTACTTCTACAAATAACTGAAAAAAGTTTATATTTGGAATTCTGCGTTTCACAAGTTTGCGGTATAAGACCTGTAATGGGACGGATCGAAGATTTCTCAAAGGAAATTAAATTACTGTTTGCAGGTACTCTTTAGTAGTGTGCGACTTTGTCATCAACTTTTATTTTCTAATTTTTTTTTATTTGCGTGTTCTGAGTTTAATTGTATTTGTGCAGCAACTAGAGGGCATACCTTTCTTGAAGAAACAGTCAAGTCCTTGAAACAAATAACATCATGTGTTTACCCGGGATTATTACAGACCGAAGGGTGCTTGTGATTTAACATTGTAACGAGGATTAATAATCATTAGCAGATAAATTGTGCAACTCTTGTAGGTTCTGATGATGATGTATTTTAAGGACATTTTTATAGATATTATTATAATAGTTGATAATTTGGTAGGGATAGTGAGTGCATGAGAATTGGATTCTGTTGCGTTTGGAGTGGTCAAAGGGAGATGTGCTTTTTGTGAATGGTGGAAATGTAAAGCGAAATGATGCCTTTCCATGATGTTTTACGGGTCATGTTATTCATGTCATACTCACGCTACTCAATCATGATGATGATGATGATGATAAAAATCCCAAAAGATTAAAAAAGCAGGGTTCAACTGCATGAGTTATGTCTATTAAAGCTGAACTTTGCATGTGAATAATGCTTTCATGAAACAATTTGTCTATAGAAGTTACCTAGTGTAAAGTTGGCTTGTGTTTACAAAATAAAATCAAGGTCTCCTAGTAAGTAACGTTTTCTCAAGGCTTGATGAGAAATATAATGATGTCATGTTTACATGAAATTATTCTTAAACTAGACAATTGTCATACGAGAAATACAATGATGTCATATTTACATGATATTATTCTTATATGAGACAGTTGTCTTGTTTTTTTCGGCACCTAAGATTCTTGTTTTGAATCTATAGCAACAGCTACGTGGCCAAAGATTTATTGTTATAGTTTGATTTTCATTTGTGAGCTTTTTATTTTATTTTCAGCTGAAATCTCACCTAATATGTTTTAAAAGATGCATGAAAACATACTCAACGGAAATATACTTGCAATTAAAAAAATCTAGTCATGCTTTCATGACAACTTCACTTTTGGATTTTTTTTATGTTTCTACAAACAATAATTGATGTTGAACATGAAAAGATATAATAGTTGTGGGAATAAAACAATGAATTAATGTCTCTAAAATGTACAAATAAAAATAATTAATGAAGTGAAGATGATTGCTCCTATCATTGTTATTCTATCTTTGTGAAAGCAAGTATCTTTTTTTCTGCGTACAGTTTGTTGCATCCTTGGTATCGAATATAAATGGTGGATGGGTCAAGATTCAAAACTATTTTTTTAAGAAAAAGGTAATTTTTGGAATTGATATTTTTTGAAAACCACATAAATATTTGCCAATTAAAGCCTTTATCCATCAATAAAAGTCAATAATCTTAATTTAATTATTTGATTTATAATATAAACTAGTATTAAGCCCCCTCGCGTTGCGATGGGGGTGTAAAACCGTGGCAAGTAGCATCGATACCATACCATCGTCAACGGCCAACACTGGAAAACCTCGTAAAACAAAAGGAAAAATGAAAAATAATCCGAACGAAAGTAAACGCAAAAACATTAAACTATGCACGCCGTTATGACGTGTTAATACGCAAAAGAATAGACCAAAATGTAAAAACAGTGAAAAAAGGGTCGAGCTTAAATGCAAAAGATGAAAATTTTTAGGATTAAAACTTGAAAAGGTATGACATACAAAACATGTTTTGAGATACAAAGTGTAATACATAACTAAATTGCAAACTCTTTTTCTTACCGTTAATCAAATTAATTTAAAAGGAACAAAATTTAAGGCACACAAAGGCAGTCTATATTCTTAAACAAACTATTTAAAAATATTTAACTGGAAGCTGCAACACCCTTTTTAAGAAGGGATAAACTTTACATTTACCTTTTTTATGGTTCTCTTATTGTAAAATAGTAGTTCTAAGAAATATTAATGAAAGTCTTGCATTTTGATTCAACTACAACCCATCAACCATCATCTTCCACCCCATCCTCTCTCCATCCCTTTATTCTGTGAACGGGCCCGCTCCCTTCTCTCTACATACCCCATCCCAAACCCAAGGGCCAAGACACATAATAACACCACAACAACAAAACCAGCCAACGCGGTCGTCAATACAACAAAACAACCTAGCCGCCGCCACTATAGCACCACTACATAACTGTCGTTGTCTACATCTCTCTCATCTCACCATCTCTCTGCCAACATCACCGGGAAACCCCCACAACCACCATTGCTGAAAATCCTCGTCTACCGACCACCATCTGTTGCCTCTCTAGTTGCGTCTCTCTATATATATATATATATATATGTGTGTGTGTGTGTGTGTGTGTGTGTGTGTGTAAGTTCATATAACGTCAACCGACCACCACCGGTGCTGCCAACACCTAAAAAACAACCCACAAAACAAACTAACAAACCGACCCCGCAATCATCGGCGGCAGGGATGGACAGTCTTGATTCTTAGAGAGAAAGAAGTGAGTCGGTGTGAGAGAGAATCAGAGAATGAAGACAAAAATAAATAAGGGAGTGAGTGTGGGTACAACCCATAAAGCTAAGTGTATAACCCCTATGCATAAAACATCCATTAAGCATGTTGTACAACCCCTTGAAGCATAAACCCTTTGTAATTTAATATACTATATAATAAGTACTAATGTATGATAAAACTTGTGCATGCACTATTCACTACTAGTGGGAAACCATCACGTTACGACGGGACTATCAAACCGAACAAAAAATAAACGAAACAACGTTCACGCATCATAGCAAGTTAACTCACCATACTAAAAAAAAGTTAAAAATTATCATAGAAAATGTCAAGTAAATCGAATCATAACAAAACCACATAAAAGGGGAAGCGTTAAACGTTTAAATACATAGTTGGTCCTTGTGGTTTACTCAAAGTTTCACCTTAGAGTACTAAGATTTTATAATTTCAGGTTTAGGTTTCATGATTTGTTTTTTGTAACATATTAGGGTATTAGGCCTAATGGTCATCGTTAAAAGTTAACTAGGTCTAAGGGGCTGTTTGGTAGCCTCTTAATCAAACTCTTAACCATTCAGTTCTGAATCATTCAGCATTCAGACTGTTTGTTTTAGCATCTGAATGAAATGATTAAGTGCTGAACCATTAAGCTAATAAGGGATGCTGAATGATTCATCTCTTAACCATTCAGAGCATCTTAACCATTCAGATCATCTTAATAATTCAGCACTTAATCAACCAAACAGCTCCTAACCCTGACGTGCCCCACACGTGAGGGTATTTTTGTCAAATCCTATTTATGCCTAATATTTATACTTCTTCTTCTTCAACAACGTTAAAAAACACACACGCCTACCTTGAACCCATCGTTCTTCATCAATGGATCAATGCTACTGTGGGCTAATGCCTGGACGGATGGTTTCCAGTTGTCCCCAAAAAGGTAAAATTTTAAACCAAGCTTTGGTTTATGCAACGACTTTTACCCTAATATCTACCCACCGTTTGATTTCAGCAAGAAATTAGGTGTTAGTTTTTTGTTTGGGCTAATCCCCCGATGTATCGTAGATCTGTTGATGTAATCCCGAGGTTATTAAGGTCAAGAAATAACCTTGAACGACGTGTTAGGGATCTAAGAAGTTTAAAAAAAGCAGTTGTTTCCTAGGATAGTAATTGTAGTCATGTTTCTTATGTATTTTGTGTATGGTGTTTGATTGTAAAATGGGAAGAAAAAGAATAAACGCTAACACTTTCTTCAGAGTTTCATTAAAGAATGGAAGAGAAAGAATTGGGAAGGAAGTGGGGAAAAAACGTGTTTCAGAGTTTTTTGTAGGAGGGAAAGAGAGGGAATGAGAGGGATAATAAAGAGGTTTTTAGGGTGATTTTCAATCTTTCCAATTTGGAAGGAATTTGAGAGAAAGGAAAAGGAGGGAGATTCTTTCTCTTACATCCTTTAATGAAACTCTGGAACAGAGTGTAAGTCTTACACAACATTAAATAGGATTTGATAAAAATACCCTCACATGTGGGGCACGTGAGGGTGAGACCCAGTTACCTTTTAACGACCGTTAGGCATAATATCCTAATATGTTACAAAAATAAATCATGAAATCTCAACCAGAAAATAAAAAATCTTAATACTCTAAGATGAAACTTTAGGTAAACCAGAAGGACCAACTGTGTATTTAACTCTTCATAATATAAAAAACTAAAACAAACTTTAATGACTTGTTCGCCTATGCTTAGATGACTTGTACATTATTATACCGAATATTGTTTTTAAACAAAACTTACATGAATTTTATATAAAAATAGAACCAATGAAAGAACTTCCCCTTCTCTTTATGCTAAATGCAATATTTGATTTCTTTATTGATAAGCATTCAATCAAATTTACATATTAAAACCATCATATCAATTCGATAACAAATTTTCGTATATTACAATATGTCAAGTACTTTTTGTAAAAGAAAACTCAATTCCGTCTAATTTAATCATTATCAATTGTTATATATATTAATTCACAACATTGTGAGAAATAGAAAGTTTTAAAAAATCTCATTTTGGCCACATATGATTGTTTGTATCAAATTTTGACAAGTTATACTATGCTTTTATCAATAAATTATTGAGTAAACTGCACGGATGGTCCCTGTGGTTTCCCCAAATTTAAAGTATGCTTCTTAGTTTTTTAAAATTACCCCGATGGGACTGTGGTTTGGATTTTATTGCAGCATCAGTGGTCCCTGACTTGGATAGAGGTTAAGTTTTTCAGTTAAGCCTATGTAAAATTACGAAATTAACCCTCTTTAAAAAAATAAAAATAAAAGATATTATAAAAGTCTACCCCCCCCCCCCCCCACACACACACTTTCTCTTTCTCAACCCCAACCCAACTGGCACCACCACCCCCAAACCTGTGACCACCACAACCACCATCACTGGCCAACAACACAACCACCATCTCTGTCACCACGAATACAAAAACGAACCTAACTGTGTAAAGAACTTACGGATTGAAAAGGAATTTATAGGAGGAGGAAGGTTGTCGGAAGTTCTTGGTTCTAGCGAGCTTGATTGAACGACTTAGATTGTTTTAGGAATGAAATTGAGAGTGGGAAAAGGTTTTGGAGGCCAAGAAATTTCGGCTCAACAGTGGACCCACGAAGAGTTTGCTTCTATCTAAATTCCATATCAATATTGTCCTCGATCTATCTATCTATTTTAGGTAATGTTCTCTTTCATAGCTTTAATTTCATTTATGAATTCGAGCATAGTCACCGGATTTTTCGGTGGTCGCCGGAGTTAGAGAGAGAGGCCAGAGGTGGCGGTGGTGGTGGTTGGTGGAGGAGGTAGTGGTGGTTGTTTGAGGAGGTGGTGGTCTAAGAAAATATATATATAAAAGATTAAACTGCTCGGATGGTCCCTGTAGGTAGTTTGGCCATTTTACATGACTTAACTGAAAAGTTTTAACGGAGTTAGCTGGTAGGGACCAAAGTGTTATAAAATGTCAACGTTTGGGACCATTGAAAATAGATGGGGGCATCTGTGCAATTCGTACAAACCACAGGGACCATCCGTACATTTTACTCTAGATTATTATTACTCTACATACTAAACACAATGTAATGAGGAACACTATTAACGGTAACGCCGTTGGTACTAACGTCGTTATTTACTAACGGCTTTAGTACTAATAGCGTTAACTTTTTCGCTTCCTTCTTTGTTTCCCCATCACCTCTTCATGCATTCTCTCATTTCTTTCTTATTCCTCACCTTCTCTCAAACAAAAATTTCTACCTTCTTTATTTTCTGTCAATTTCATCCTCCTTGTCAACCCCTAATTTCAGAAACCAACGTCGACCTAATTCCCAACACTAACATTATTATTACCATTGCATCTATGAGTCCATTAATTCACAACATTGTGAGAAATAGAAAGCTTTAAAAAATCTCATTTGGCCACATATGATTGTTTGTATCAAATTTTGACCAGTTATAGTTTGCGTTATCAATAACATTATCATTACTCTATATACTAACACAACGTAACGAGGAACCATACTAATGGTAACGGCGTTAACTTTTCCGCTTCCTTTTTTTTCCCATCACCTCTACCTGCATTCTCTTATTTCTTTCTTACTCCTTACCTTCTCTCAAACACAATTTTCTCTCTTCTTTATTTTCTGTCAATTTCATCCTCTTCCCCGTCAGCCTCTAATTTTAGAAACCAACATCGACCGAATTCGCATCACTAACATTATTATTACCATTGCGTCTATGAGTCCATTTACATTTTATTAAAACCGAGTGACCCCGTCACAAAGCGCAAGTATATAACCCACTAGTTAACCATAATTACGTGAGACCTTTATATGAAATTCATATAAACAGAAGCAGGTGGACATTTAATAAAATATGATCTACTAATATTATTGGATTTTTTATTCCTTTTTTTAAATGGATTACATTTCTTGTGAAACTAATTCCATTGCATTGCAGGGTGTTAGATGTTCATGGTATTTATTTAGGAAACAATCTGGCCTAAACCATGCTTCAGATTTTATAAAGAATCTTGCAGAACTAAGAAGACCATTCCAAAAATCTCCTTAAAAAAGGATAAAATATTTACTTTTGATTACAACCTAGAAAATGAAGTTAAAAAGACTAAAGAATGTTGCAAAAATTTACCAAAATTACAACTCCCTAAAGAAGATGATAATCTTATTCTAGAAACCAATGCTTCAGAATATTATCAGAGAGGCGCAGCGAAAGCATGGTGATAGAGGATACACTCATACAAACAAAAAACTAAAACTTGAAAGAGGAATACCTGTTTTAGAATATTACCCGGAGGAACCATTAGATTTTCTGGTCAATTTAACAAAATTAAATTATTAAAGTCAACGCTTTCTTCTCCGGTCACAGGATCCAGTGACGTATAGTTTAGATTAGACTATACATGTTTATGTGTATGAATATAACGTATCATTTCAAAATCAAACCATTACCTCATGATTAAAAACACAAATTTCATTATTGATTCTTATAGTATTACCAAGTCTATAAAATTTTAGGTTTGTGCCAAATTTTATATAAAAAATTATATCAAAACATGTAGCATTGTGAATTGGTTTTTCTATGTTTTCTATTTAATATGTTCAAAGTAATTGTAAAATTAAATGTCATGAGCTCTCATAAATATCTTACTTAATTTTGATTATTTTAAAAACAAATTTGCCCCTTAAAGTAGTTATTATATGCATTGTGTGTTGTATCATAAGCAAATAAACTTGTATATCTTAAATTTTAAGAAGTCTTTGTCAAATGTTTTATAATATTAGTATAGATATATATAATTGCAATAATAATATTTAAGATATAAAATTAGTGGGTCAAATCCTACACAGTGTTAATAAAATGAGAACAGTGAAAAAGATAAAAAAACACAATAGATCACAAAATATAACACAATGCTAAGAAATATAACACCATGCTGAAGAAAAAAACAAATTGAGTCGTAAAATGACACAATGACTAAAAAAAGACACAATGTCACATAAAAACACAAAATGATAAAATGACACAATTCTAAAAACTACAAGCTAAAAAAAGCAAAAACCTAAAAACTAAACTGAGATCATCAAAAAGTTTGATGAGACAGTTTCAATGTCGCTTGAATAAGTTCAATTAGAATCCATTTGATATGTTTTTGAATTTTTTTTTACTGTATAACTCTAAAAATATGAAACCGTAAACTCAAACTAACAAGGAAACCGTTAATTAAGAAAGATGAGTAAAGATCTTGTACAAAGTGTTTTTTTGGTAAGAACTGTGAGAATCAAAGGGGGTAAAAAAATTTATTTTTTTTTTAGAATTTTTTTTCCCATATTGTTAAACATGTATTATAGTATTGAAAACTAAAAAAAAATTTTTTGATGTAGAGTAATTACGTGTAGAGTAATTACGTAATTACTCTAGTGTAAACTAATGTATTTACTTTAATGACGTACTTACACTAAAAAAATTAATTTTTTTGTATTATTTATCTAGAAAGTATGTTTAAGCACATGGGAAAAAAATTTCTAAAAAAAAATAAATTTTTTTGATTCTCATAGTTTTTACCAAAAAAACACTTTGTATTTGATCTTTACTCTAAGAAAGATAATTTAAAGAGAGAATTACACAGATTGTCCTTTAGTTTTACCTGAAATTGCATCCTTTGTCCTTTTTTGAATTTTTAACTCCCTATGTCCTCTATTTTATACATTTGTTACACCCTCTGTCCTTTAGACCAACTCCCGTTAAAAAAGTCAGTTAAGTTACCCATGTGCCCCTCACGTGAGGGGCAAATTTGTCTTTTCACTCCTTTCTTCTCCCAAACACAATAAAACACAAAGAAAACAAAACGCTAAAAGAAAGAAGAGAGAAGGCAGAACAGAGAGAGAGAGAGATCGAAGGTGAGGAGCCTTCGGCTGTGGCCTTTGGCCGGCCCTGGGTCCCTCCGATGATGGTGATTTCTCAGGTGACCGGAGGTAGGTAGTCACGAGTGGTCACAGCCAGTGGACCTGCTATGGATTTCAATTGGATTCGAACCAGGTATACACCCGAAGCCCCATTTCTTGACAATAGCTAATAAGGGAAGATGATGGGTTGTTATTAAGGTGTAGGGTAGTGGTGATGAAGGGTTGGTACGATGAAGGGGAACGAGTCAGATCTGATACTGAGACGATTGGAACCGAGATATTGGTTGGGGTGGATTCTATAGTGATTACATGTGACAAGGGTGGTGGTTCGATGTTGGTTACAGAGAGGTTGGTCAGAGGGGTGGTGGATGATGATTACGGATGGTGCTTGGGTGGCGGGTGAAGGTGGTGACCGATAGCTAAGTTATAGACGAGATGGTTTATAGTAGAACTTGAGTTATGATCAGTTGAGTACTATTTATTTTAATATGCAAAGGGTAATTTGCAATAAATATTACCGTAATGATTACCATAGATGTTAGTGTGTGGTTGAAGAGTCGAAGATGGTGCAGAGGTGGTGGTCTAATCGAGTGAAGCCCTAATTTTATTTTAAGAACTATGAACCCTAATTTAATTCTGACATTACAGAATGATCAGGGGAGAAGACAATGAGGTGAAAAGACAAATTTGCCCCTCACGTGAGGGGCACATGGGTAACTTAACTGACTTTTTTAACGGGAGTTGGTCTAAAGGACAGAGGGTGTAACAAATGTATAAAATAAAGGACATAGGGAGTTAAAAATTCAAAAAAAGGACAAAGGATGCAATTTCAGGTAAAACTAAAGGACAATCTGTGTAATTCTCTCTAATTTAAATATAATACATGTTTAACAATATGGGAAAAAAAATTTTGAAAAAAAAAATAAAAAAAATACCCTCTTTTGATTCTCACAGTTCTTACCAAAAAAACTATTTGTACCGGATCTTTCCTCAGAGTAAAGATCAAATACAAATAGTTTTTTGGTAAGAACTGTGAGAATCAAAGGGGGTAAAAAAATTTATTTATTTTTTTAGAATTTTTTTCCCATGTGCTTAAACATTCTTTCTAGATTAATAATACAAAAAAAAAAATTAAAAAATTTTTTTTTTTAGTGTAATTACGTCATTAAGGTAAATACATTAGTTTACACTAGAGTAATTATGTAATTACTCTACACGTAATTACTCTACACCAAATTTTTTTTTTTTTTTTTTAGTTTTCAATACTATAATACATGTTTAACAATATGGGAAAAAAAATTTGAAAAAAAAAAAAAAAAAAAATACCCTCCTTTGATTCTCACAGTTCTTACCAAAAAAACTATTTGTACCGGATCTTTCCCCAATATCAAACCCGTCAAATCGATGTATATCAGCTTTCTCCTTGTAAAATTTTGAAATATCTACTTTATAACATTAAAATAATATAAATTTGACACCTCATATATTTGTTTAAATTTGATATTTTAATTATGTTAGCTTTGTTGACGATTTCTTCAATGAACAATACACGACGAAAATTTCAATAACTCTTATTTTCAGAAATATCATATCATTCAGTGAAACAAACTGTAAAATATTAAATACGTATCTTCATATATACTTGGCTTAAGCACTTCTTCGTTAACTTTTCACTAAACCAATTTGCTATGATAATCTTGGAGCAACTTCTCTTTGATAATCCAGTCTTTCATACTCAAATGGAATGTATAGAACCAGACGTCTATTTCTTTTTTCCCGCCTACCCGCTATCTTAATGTAATTTTCTCAGTTATGGAATGAAAATTTGCCAAAAAAAAAAAAAATACTACAAATAACTAATAAATATTCTCTTGTTTTTTTATAATTTTACACACGATCAACTTGCAAATAAAGGTGTTAGTGTATGTGGCTAAGGGACATGGTATAAATTTCATTGAAAAATATACATTATATATTTTTGCTTGAAAGTTCAAAAGAATCCTACTTTTGGCGCATGGTGGGTTATGAGCTCGATAACAAATCAATCATATATTTTCAAAAGTGGCCCCAAAATTTTATATTATGATTATCTATGTCGTGTATGAAAAATGAGTTTGTTTGAATAGGATAACTTATTAATTAATTATTATAATGTTACATGAAGTTACTACATTGTGATATTGTCAACAAACATGATATCAAATCTATACAACTCAGACAGACATAAACTCAGACCAACAACGAAACAAGAAATCTGAATCTCATACCCTAGACAATTACCAGATTATCAGCACAAAATACATACACTAAATCTGAATCTAGATGAGTAAATAGATTTGTTTGTTGAAGATCTTAACAAGTTTGAATATAGAGGGGTTTTGTATTATAGAGATAAGAGATTGAGAGAAAAATCTCAGGAGTGAAACAAGAAAAAAATGAAACTCTACACCTCATGTGAGAGAAAGTTAAGAGACTTATATATGAGAGCCTTGATATCTTCCACCGACCCACATGTCAATGGCCAGGATTAGACTCATCCAACGGAATAAAAGAAATGGGCCAAATATAACTGGACCGCATCTTGATGGGCTGGAACACGGACCGGAACACAGCAACCAGCTTCAGCAACTTAAGCCCAAGTCCTGCACAAAAAACCTTATGCAACATGTTATATTACAGTGAAATACAAAAAAATAAAATTGAGAAATGTACATCATCTTTTTAACACCCCCCACAATTTTATTTCTTATATGGATCATATATGTTAATCTGATCACAAACCCTTAAAAGACAGTTTGTGAGCAATCCTTTAGTGAAAATATCTGTCAGTTGACCCTTAGAACCAACTTTGACTGTTTTAACCATACCTTTTGCAATTTGTTCTCTTAAAAAAACAAGTCCACAGCAAAACTTTGTTTTATCAACAAAAAACCAGATTAGCCGCTATGGATATCACAACAGAACTGTTACTTAAAAAACACAATACCCAGTCACTGACAAAAAACAAAACCCTCACAATAACACTTCTACATATATTATTAAACAAGAAAATATCTGAAATAGAAACACTTAAGATCACCTCAAGAGACTCAAGGCAAGTCTAATGAAACCTTAATTTTCTAAAAAAGAAGTGTGTGAACAATTAGAGAGAACAGATGAAAAGACTGAGAGTTGAATTAGTAAAAAAACAGATTAATAACACTATATAAAACATTTTCTTTAAAACACAAAAATAAACTTTCACTCAAAAACAAACTTTCATTTTTGAATGAAAAACAGGGATAAAACTATTGAAACAACTCACAATCTATTCTCACATCCTCTCAAATCAATCAGGGATCTAATCTCTAGACACCGATTAGAAACTTTAAAACAACAGGAAGAACATAATGTCGATTCACACAAAACTCTAATCATCTAGAGAAACAAGAGAACTATACACTTGAAGCAGGGAAATTGAATCTCTTGATTGAAACTTTAAGAGAGAATAAAAGAGGTGTGTGAAAAAAAATTAAGACTCGATAATAATAATAATAATAATACGAGTTATCAAGACAAATCGAACACCAAAACCACACAACAATTTCAAATAAGAACATAAACCATATTATGCACAAGTAAATGAACAACAATTGTAGTATAGTCTTATTCGACAAGAAACAGATGAAACTGAAATACTACTCTGCACTTTTAATCCTAAATTGGTTATTTTGTGAAAATTACACATGTGGCAACACATTTGATAAGACACTCAGATTAGCTGAATGTCTTGAAACTATGAACTGCCTTTGTTAATTTTTCCAAGTTCCTTACGAAATCCAGACAAAATACTAAACACTTCCCAGTCATGGTTATATAAATTTGTTGACTTTAGAATTATATAAAATATGAACACTGAATATAACATAAAATGCCTCCAATGAATACCAAAGACTTTGAATTTAATTAAAAAAAACATCAAGAATTCACACTCTCGTTTAGATTATCAACACAACAACCTGAATACCAACCTCACACTACAAACAAACTTCCAAGATTCAACCTCATGATAAATCTGATTTGTAACATGAGAGATCCAACGAGAGAATAAAGAACCCTTTTAAAAAAACACTCAAAGACAAATATTTTATAGAAATAATTCTGAAGTCTTTATCATTTAAAAATGTCAATTTGGGAAATGTTTTAAAAACTCCTAAGTTCTTTAAAAGAAACTTGGAAAAAATTCACTTTAAAATTCATTTTTAATATTATACATAACTAACTCATTATTTGTATAAACAAGAGTATAACAGTTAAAGAAACGTTATCTTTATGACAAGTAAAAAATCACAAAGAAACAAAAAACAAATAATTTGAACTAACAATTCTCAATAACATGACTACATCTATGAACTAACATCAACAATGATAATCAACTAGAAGATCAAAAAATATTAGAACAAACCTAGCCATGAACGTGTCTAATAAAAGTTTTAAGAAGACATATTTGAGAACGAACATGATCAGAAAACATTCTGATTAAAGAAACTGAATCACACAACTTAGTTACAAACCTATCAACAAGGCATACATAAGACTATAAGACAATCAACCATGTTTCGAATAACACACAATCACACGATCATAAATCAAAAACATGCAAGACAAACTAGATTCATGTTGATAACACCTTGTAAAGAATGTAAATATTTATTTGACTTAACCAAAAACATTTTTAACTTCTGCTAACATGTAAAAAAAAACCTTTGATTTAAGTCAAACATTTACTACTTCACAAAACAACAAGAATCATATGATTCATAAACATGTAAGCACCGTTACAGCCTAAACAGAAACCAGTAACACTCAAAATCACTAGATTTCAAACCAGAATAAAAACTTCCACACAGAAGAACACACATAAGGCTGCAACACCTACAAGATATAAAACATAAAGAGAACCAACCAGAACTCCTTACAATCTCTTCTCTAACCTTACGGTACAGATCATCAACAAGACGAAAAGACAAAGAAAAACACTAACATGATCTAACGGACTTCCTAGATCTACAACTAGTAAATTTTATCCAAGAATCCTAGATCTAATGCCAATACCAGAGATTACAAAAGAAAAGATACACCAATTGAAACACACGGGTTGCCAAATCAAGCAACATGTTTCTAATACCAGAATTATCAATCAAAAACATCTAATTGAATAAGAAAAATCACATTATTTTACAATTAGAAAGACATCCCACAAAGGAGTAAATAAGGCCGAAAAAAAACACGTAAAGAATTGAGAAGAACTTAAAGACTAATTTGCATTGATCAAAAATTTTTACAACTTTACAAGAAACATATCAATAGAAAACTTGTAAAGAACATAAAGACTAATTTGAATCAATTCGCAAAACCTTTTACAACTTCACAACCAATACTCAACAAATATTGAATCACAAGATTCAACACACAAGTCTCATAACAAGAAGAATCATAAATCATATGACTCCATCAGACTATAAAAACACAGCCAGACAAACACTGATTGAACACAAAATCACACGATTTGCAAACAGAAAATCTCACAAGAGACAACATACACAGCTGTTAAAAAATATAATCTTGACATCAACTGGTTAAAATATGTCTACCACATGGTTCAACTAACCAAACAACAAGATTATACACACATAACAAATAGACCACACAAAACCATCATGATACAAGTTAAGTTCAAATAACAAAAAATCCATCAAGACACGGTTAATGCCTATTATAAAACAAGAATCACACGATTCAAAACTAGTAAACAAAGGTACATAATTAAAAAAAAATAAAGATTTGAAAACGATAAGCTTGAGATTACTATTCCTAGTAACATATAACAAACGATTGAGTTCTCAACATTCACAAATCATCTAACAAATCTCAAAACAGATCAAAAAACTTTATGTTCAATACTTGACCAAAGTACATGAATCAAGACGAAAAACAACTTCTTAAAGATACTCCAAATCACGGGCCTTTGCAAAAAAAAAAAAAAAAAAAACTTTCATTTAGAAAGCATACATGGCTGCCAAAAACATTTAGCAATAATCTTGATAAAACATGATTTGCAAAATTTTAAAGTCACACGAATCAGCAAATAAACTTTATTATCTAAAATCAAGTATCAAGAAACAAGATAACAGTGCCAAAGTTCAACAAAAAACTCTTGTAACAACATACTCACTAACAAAACAGTTAATGATAATTGAATCACTTATGGACATCAAACTTCTAGCGTGGAACAAACAAGAACCACAACATGCCCATATTAACAGAAACAATCAATGCAACAGGGAACAAGACAATCACAAGAACCCATCTATATTATCACTATCCATGAACAAACACAACTATGATATGTAACAGCAAATAATAAACTCAACATATTTGCAAATAACAAAGATGCAAATAACACAAAATACAATGAAAACACTCAGATGCAATGGCGAAGCCAAGCCAGTGTTCCCGATCATTGGTTCATCACTCTTGGTGCCAACGCAGGTCTTAACTTGGGAGCCACCTAAGATCTAGACACAACAAGAATAATAAACCAGACTCCTAGACAAACTCCAAGAACAGACAAGAGCATAAGACAGGAAAGATCTCACCAGTGGGGGACCCAAGTTAGGGTTCGCCAAAAAAATTCACAGTTCGTAACCTTCACTTAGGGTTACAAGCTGCGAAGCAAGGAAAAGAATACTCCAAGATCATCCCTTTTTTTTCCAAGATAAAACTCCATATCAGGTACACAAGTAGACAACATCAAGTAGACCAGGTCTTGAAAAACGAAAGCAACCAACCAGACTTAGTTTCCACAAATCCTTGAAACACTACCAGAATCGATAATAATGTACATGCTGAATCTCTATTCACGAATCCTTTGAAATAATGACCCACCGAATAAATTCTTCCCAACACCAACAAAAACAGATATTTCTTAAATATGCAGCAACAACATAAGTCGGATACTTATCAAGAACTAGTTTATGAAGAAACTTTAATTCAAAAAATATTGGCCTTCGACAGATCTGAACACGTTCTTTAACACCCAACAATAACCAACAACTTGGATAATCACATATCTACACAGATCTGTTCATATTTATAATAGCTTCGACAAGATTCAGACTCACGGACGCTAACATTTGACTTCACTACAAAAGAACACAATGGAAAACTTAAAATAACATGATCGAACAACTGATTCAACCACAAACATAAAATGAAACGAATCAGATCTGGTCAAGTAATGACTAGTCACGAACAGAAAGAAAGAAACGGCAGCGGAAAATCAACACGAACCAGGCAATGGCTCTAATACTATGTCAACAAACATGATATGAAATCTATACAACTCAGACACAAACTCAGACCAACAACGAAACAAGAAATCTGAATCTCACACCCTAGACAACACCAGATTATCAGCACAAAATACAGACACTAAATCTGAATCTAGATGAGTAAACAGATTTGTTTGTTGAAGATCTTAACAAGTCTGAATATAGAGGGGTTTTGTATTATAGAGATTAAGAGAAAAATCTCAGGAGTGAAACAAGAAAAAAATGAAACTCTACACCTCATGTGAGAGAAAGTTAAGAGACTTATATATGAGAGCCTTGATATCTTCCACTGACCCACATAACAATGGCCAGGATTAGACTCATCCAACGGATTAAAAGGAATGGGCCAAATATAACTGGACCGAATCTTGATGGGCTAGAACACGGACCGGAACACAGCAACCAGCTTCAGCAACTTAAGCCAAGTCCTGCACAAAAAACCTTATGCAACATGTTATATTACAATGAAATACAAAAAAATAAAATTGAGAAATGTACATCATCTTTTTAACAGATATTTTATATATAAAGGAGGACGGGGTGCTACCAGAATTGGGTACGGGTACCACACTACCAGCACGGTAACACCGCCGCCACACGTGCTAGTAGGGGTCCCGTGAACCAATTTCTGGTTCCATCTAACGGGCTGGTAGTTTGGCAACAGTCCAAAATTTAAGGTTTTTTTTATTCCTTTTTGACCGTTTTTAATGTTTTTAATTCCTTTTTTAATTCAAAAGGTCATATTATTTGTGACCGTTTTTTATCAAAGTTTTATAAACACATTTCATTCCCACGGTTTTGCATCAAAAACATAGAAATCAAATTAATACTTTTAAAAAAATGAGCGACGTTGACGTAGAAGATGATCAAGTAATCGTTCCCCCGCTCGAAGTGCACCCATTTTACACACAGGCGATAGTAGCCTTGAGTTTCTCACGGACCTTGCACGGCGGGCAGATGAAGACACAGCAACATCTAAGAAACGATACGTGCCACGTGATCGCGAGGGAGGCAATGCTCGGTTAGTAAATGACTACTTTGCTGAAGTACCAAAATACACCGACGGACTTGATCTACCGTACCTCGAAGTGGAGGACTCCGAATAGTTTTTTCTTTTATTTAGTTTATTTTTAATTTATGTGTATTTGTATATCTATTTTTATTTGCTTTTAATATTGTATGTTTATTTTATTATAAATAATATGTTTAATTAATGTTTCTTAAAAAACTAAAAAATAAAGATTTCAGTGAAGTGAATCAGTTAAGTGCTGCCGACAAAAAAGTGATTCAGTGAAGTAAATCAGTTAAGTGATGTGGCAGTGCAGGATTGGTTAAAATCAGTGAAAGAAAAATCATTTTCTAGTAGTGCCCCTTGTGCCCTAAAACATAAGCAAAAGGGATTTCAACCTCTATTGTCGAAGCCTACTCAGGTGCGTGTCTAAGCTAACTTTTCAGGCCTAGCACAGCTTTCTTACTTTGCTTTAAAAGCCCTACTTTTAAGCCGTCAAACGCATTTTTTAGGCCAAGTTCCAATGGAATTTCAGCCAGTAATTTTCTGAACAGGCCTGAAACAACTATATCAACCCTAAACAAGCTTATAATCAACCTAAACTAACCCTAAAGAATCCTATAACATGGTTAAAACTCCTAAAAAAATATTTTGATACCATGTGTCTCGCTTAAAAACCCTCTTGTTTTTTAAGCGTCTTGCACTAAGGCACAAAGCTCACCTTTTGGCGCCTTGAGTGCGCTTTGCACATTTAAGAACTATGATTTCAACAATGAACATATTTAGATTTGACTGAATTTTCAAAATCATTTTAATAAATTACATAGTTATAAGCGTATAAGTATCTATCTATACTTACTATAATAGGAGAGTCATGAGTGGCATAAGAAAGCTAACTTGACATGCATTTAGAGCCTCAAAAGCTGATGTGACAAGCAAAGAGATGCTTCGGTGATGCAAATAATGACGTCATATAATCTGATTAAAATATTCAAGAAAATTTGTGAGCCACTCATATAAAGTAATTAAATAATGCCGTTCAGCATGTGGGCCACCCATTAAACAACATCTGTTAATTAAAGAAATGTTTAACATCTGTTCTTTATAGATGTTAAACATCTGTTGAGCATAACGAGACAAAATTGACAGATGTTCATAGAGAGGGAAACCATACATCTGTTAATTTTAAGCTCCAAATTCAAAATTTAAATTACTCTGCCCTCACTCAATTACTCACAGCTATATAAATGGAGAGAGAAAGCAAAAATCATCAGACAAGCTAAACGCTTTGCTCTCTCCCCAAATTCTTTTTATATATCAAAACCCAATCGTCTTCAAATTGATGATTATAAACAACTAGGTTTATACCCGCCGCGCGTTGCTGCGGCGGGGCAACCGGATACTCGTATTTTACCCGATGGAAACAGAGTAGAACCTGTACAAAGACAAATCGTAGATATTTTCAGTGGCGGATCTAGAAACATTACATATTGTCCGCCGCGCGTTGCGGCGGCGCGGGTCGAACTGTGTAGTAACACACGAAATATAAAACACAATGCATAAAAGACAATTACTAAAGCTTTTAATTCGGTGCGGAAGAAAACGTGATTTCCTATGTAGCATAATAGTTAGTGTCAGTCACGTGATTTATTTACGATTAGTATAATGCCGCACAGCGATGCCGTACCGTTCATGTGCGACTTGTTTCGTCACGGTACCAACAACAATTTTCCTACGGTTTATATGTTAAAAATTGAAGCAATTTAATTGTTATTTAACCGTTTAAAACAAAAGCAAACCATAAAAAAGAACCAAACCATGTGATACTTTTTGAACAGTCAGAACAACTGTCCTCCATCCACTAAAAGAAATATATTATAGTAGCTTATAACAACATAAAATTTCAATATAAAAATGTGTTCTTATTCTCGTCCTCTCTACAACACTAATGACAACTACAACCACCACTGGTTGTCATCAGCCATCACATCCGGCCCCCACGCGACACACACCACCACCATGTAACTCCACCACCCCCTAACTGCACATTTGAAGATTTAGTGAGAGAAAAAAGAAATGAGCGTGTATATGAGACAGTGTGCTCTCCGTGTTCCCGTTCCCGACGGCATGCCAGATTCAGGCGACCGCCTTATCCTCTCCTCTACCCAACCTCGCACCCATTATCTCATTCTGTGTCGTTCATGTCTGATGGTGGTGTTGCCGCCACCACCGTTCATCGTTGTCTCCGACGATACCGTCAACACTGGCGTCAACGACGGAAGTGGCAGAATCAGAAGAAAAGGTTTAATAAACCGGGGAGCAGAGCAGGTTGAAGAAGGTCTAAAAGGTGCTGACGCTTGAACTCAACCGGTAGAAAGTGTCCGCAAACGACTTTGCCAAATAAAAAAACCCGGGTTTACTGACGTCTTGCTGCGGGCATCGTCGACGTCATGTATTTTGTCCACGCCGTTGGTTGTCAGCTAGGGTTTGGGAATCCTACCCGGCAAAACCACCGTTATCGGGTAGAGCCTTTAAACAGCTGCAGATGACATAGACGTCAGCTGAATGAGTTGTCTTGACCGAAACACTACCAAGGACGCACAATAGCATCGGTCCTCTAACAACGAAGCGCCAGACGGGAAGAAGAGGTGGACGGAGGCAGAGGCGGCCAAGAGACAGAAGAGATGGACGGGTAGCAGAGAAAGATAAATGTATGAAAGGATATATATATGAACCATGTTTAGAAAGAGAAAGAAGTGCGCGCAGTGAAGGCCTGTACATGACGTAGGCTGAGGTATGCGATGACGAAAGTGAGCTTTAAAGCTTGTATTCAGCGAAACAGTTAATGCCTCTCACAAAGAAAGTTACATTTTGTATATATATATAATGAATCTTTGATCCTATTATTTATTTAATTAAATTAATTTACATGTTCTGTGTTTTTATCCTAATGTTTTGTTTATGGGTATTTTCAAGTTCATAAGATTCAAGCTTCTATGAAGAAAGTGTTGTGATTTTCTTCAAATCTTTTGCTTTCTGT
Organism: Ambrosia x helenae; assembly: GCA_030844895.1. Classification (NCBI taxonomy): domain Eukaryota; kingdom Viridiplantae; phylum Streptophyta; class Magnoliopsida; order Asterales; family Asteraceae; genus Ambrosia; species Ambrosia x helenae. Next base: position 34,110 of record JAUTDX010000769.1, read on the forward strand.
GTTATTATTTATTTAATATATTTAATTTAATTAATTATACATGTTTTGTGTTTGATCTTCATGTTTTGTTTATGGTTATTTTTAGGTTGATATGATTCAAGTTTGTATCAAGGACCAGTTCTCTTTTTGTAAAATCTTTTTGTTTGTGTATTATTCTTTAATTTAATAAATTTACATGTTCTGTGTTTGATCCTAATGTTATGTTTATGGTTATTTTCAGGTTCATAAGATTTAAGGTTCTGTCAAGAAAGTGTTGTGTTTTTCTTTAAATCTTTTGGTTTTTATATTATTATTTGTTTAATATTTAATTTAATTAATTATACATGTTTGTGTTTGATCTTCATGTTTTGTTTATGGTAATTTTCAGGTTGATATGATTCAAGTTTGTATCAAGGAACTGTTCGCTTTTTGTAATATCTTTTTGTTTGTGTATTTTTCTTTAATTTAATAAATTTTCATGTTCTGTGTTTGATCCTAATGTTTTGTTTATGGTTATTTTCAAGTTCATAAGCTTCAAGCTTCTATCAAGAAAGTGTTGTGTTTTTCTTCAAATCTTTTGGTTTCCGTATTATTATTGATTTAATAACTAATTTAATTAATTATACATGTTTTGTGTTTGATCTTCATGTTTTGTTTATGGTTATTTTTAGGTTGATATGATTCAAGTTTGTATCAAGGAACTGTTCTCTTTTTGTTTGTGTATTATTCTTTAATTTAATAAATTTACATGTTCTGTGTTTGATCCTAATGTTTTGTTTATGGTTATTTTCAGGTTCATAAGATTCAAGCTTCTATCAAGAAAGTGTTGTGTTTTTCTTCAAATCTTTTGGTTTCTATATTATTATTTATTTAATATTTAATTTAATTAATTATACATGTTTTGTGTTTGATCTTCATGTTTTGTTTATGGTTATTTTCATGTTGATATGATTCAAGTTTGTATCAAGGATCTGTTCTCTTTTTGTAAAATCTTTTTGTTTGTGTATTATTCTTTAATTTAATAAATTTACATGTTCCGTGTTTGATCCTAATGTTTTGTTTATGGTTATTTTCAGGTTCATAAGATTCAAGCTTCTATCAAGAAAGTGTTGTGTTTTTCTTCAAATATTTTGGTTTCTGTATTATTATTGATTTAATATTTATTTTAATTAATTATACGTGTTTTGTGTTTGATCTTCATGTTATGTTTATGGTTATTTTCAGGTTGATATGATTCAAGTTTGTATCAAGGAACTGTTCTCTTTTTGTTTGTGTATTATTCTTTACTTTAATAAATTACATGTTATGTGTTTGATCCTAATGTTTTGTTTATGGTTATTTTTAGGTTCATAGATTCAAGCTTCTATAAAGAAAGTGTTGTGTTTTTCTTCAAATATTTTGGTTTCTGTATTATTATTGATTTAATATTTATTTTAATTAATTATACATGTTTTGTGTTTGATCTTCATGTTTTGTTTATGGTTATTTTCAGGTTGATATGATTCAAGTTTGTATCAAGGAACTGTTCTCTTTTTGTAAAATCGTTTTGTTTGTGTATTATTCTTTAATTTAATAAATTTTTGTACAGTGTGTGATCCTAATGTTTTGTTTATGGTTATTTTCAAGTTCATAAGATTCAAATTTCTATCATAAAGGTGTTGTGTTTTTTTTCAAATCTTTTGGAGTTTTAATAAATTGATATGTTCTGTGTTTGATCCTAATGTTTTGTTTATTTTTATTTTTAGTTTCATAATATTAAAGTTTCTATTTTCAGGAAATCTTTCAAGAGTTTTTGCAATATCTTTTATCAACATCTGTTATAGTATTGATTGATGTTTTGTCCTGTCTTCATCTGCTGCATATTATATGTTATCAACAGATATTGTAGCAACAAAGTTGTATGATGACAGTGGTTTCAAAGGGTTTTGTAACAGATGTTTGTTACATTTTTACTAATCAATTTGTTAAATTTATTAATTAATGTTGTTAATAATTAATTAAATAAATTTATTATGTAACATTTTTAGAAAAGATATGTTAGTAAAAGAGTTAGGACATTTAAATAGCATTCAAATATTATTTTAAGATATCATAAGTTTAAAAGAAATAAAAAGTAAATACAGCAACCATAACAGTGTTAAAATTTGTAAGTTGAGATTTGTTATTTGTTATTAGTATTAATTAGTATAGATATTTTCAGTTTGTAAAACTTCGATATCTTTAGTTTGTTATTAGTATAAAACTTCGATATTGTCAATTAAGTGGCTTTATTGGTTGTGGTGTTCATATGTTTAGATTTTGTTATTAGTATTAATTTTGTCAAATTAAAATACAAAGTATTGAGGTTACAGATTCGATATTTTTTGTTTTGGCAATGATGTTTTTGTTCATAATTTTCATATGTTTAGATTTGTTGTTGATGATTGTTGTTGTAGTTCAGATTTGTTGTTAATTGATGCTAATGATTGTTGTAGTAGTTCATGGGTTTGTTAATTGTTGCTCAGATTGTTGTAAGTAGTTCATATATTTGTGGTGGATTATGGTTATGGTTTTGGGTTATGCTGCAGACGTTAAAAAACAAATAGTCTTCCTCTTGCAGACTGCAGACCTTTGGTCCACCTCTTCTTCTGCAGATGTCTGCAGATGTGGTCCGCTAACTGTAGACTTTTTGCCTTAGAAAAAACAAACAGCACCCTAGTGACACTAGAGTGTTGACTGTATCACTTATGACTCGATAACTGTCCTTAACCTTTGATCAAATACTTGGCGTCAGTGAAGTGTCGTCAGTCACAGTCGCCTATTCTGTAATATTTTGATATTAACACTTTTAGTCCTTGCACTTTCGAGTTGTGGTATACAATGGTCTCAAAAGTTAAACACTATGTGCGATAGATGTACTTGCCTATTGTGTATGTTTAGTCAAAAGAATTATCATTTTTACAAATTTAAAACATGGTTTTATTTCGTAAAATCAACCTAAATCGTAACCACTAAACAAAACACGTCAAACAACCCTACTAAACCCTAATAAAAAAAACACAAACACAACTCTTTAGTTGACGCCAACCAAAAATCACACCAAGAAGGTTGTAGTCACAAAGGGATTGGTGCAAATTATGAAGGGGGTGGGTTTTAGCGATTGACTGAGGACGAAGTGATAGACTGACAGTGGTGTAGGAAAAGTGGAAAAATTGATGGGTTTATCCATCACACACGTGTCTATCTGTGGAGGGGGAGGGGGGGGGGGGGGTTATACATTTATGGTATAAAGATTGATGTAGAAAGGTATTTAAGTCCAGGAACATACCTACATAATAATAACCACGAGTACTATATAACGTTGTAACATCAAGATAGTTTTTTCATGTGATAGATTTTATATATATGATACCTACTTTTATGTGTATTTGTGTATCTGACACATATTTCTTTTTTGTAACTTACATATTTGACACTTTTTTATGTGTTATTTTAGCCTTCAAGTGAAAACATTTGTTTGTTAAGTGCTAGAATCAACTGTGTTTCACCGTTTTTTGCATAGTTAATTTGTTCAAATTGATTTGAACACCCACATACCACCACCAAAACTACTATGACCCTAATGATACGAACCATAACACAAATACACCCCCCTACTAAACCCCTTATAAAATACGTAACGCTAACACACCCTCTTTAGTTAAGTCCAAACCAAAAAACCACCAAGGATGTTGGAGTCGAGAGTGGGAACGATGCAAGGGACAAAGCGGTGGATTTTAGCTATTGACTGAGAATGTAGTGATAGTGTTGCAAAGGACAAGGAAGAAATGATGGGTTGTAATAGTTAATAGTCCATACTCCATATACAAACCCACATCCTAAAATGAATATCATGTAACACCATCATATTTTTCTTTATACGGTTAATAATATATGATACTCGTTTTAAGTGTATTTGCATATCTAACACATGTTTGTATTTGTTATTTACATATTCAACCCACGAATTTGTGTGTTATTTCGACCCTCAAGTGCAACTATGTAACCAACATTTTTAATATTAAAAAAACATAAAAAATCAGCAAGATATATCTAAGATCAGAGCCGGCTTAACCATTTTGGAGGCACTAAGCGAAAAGAAAAACCGGAGCCCTTTTCTACATGTCATTGTTGTAAACCATAATTCTTTTTTCAGGTTTGGGACCGAGTACCAACAATAAACTAAATAATGTTCACCTACAATATTACATGATGATTAAAACACGAAATAACACCTAATTACTAAAAAAAAATCACCCAACTTACCACCTAATTACTAAATATGTTTCACCAAATTGTTTCTCAGTAGCTCCAGCTACCTAGCAAATCAGCTAATTAATATAAGTTTTTACTTAAATTTGGAGGCCTCACTTGGGGTTGGGCGCCCTAGACAAGAGCCTAGGGTTTTTTGTACATGAAGTCTGGCTCTGTCTAAGATTCGCCATGAGTCAAGCAATCCTCATACACATTCTCAATTGACAAGATTTCGTTGCTGAGCAATGAATGCAGTATATCCCTAGAGAAAAATAAAATCCATATCGTGTTTTAACACATATACCCAATATTATTTTCCATACACACTGAAAAAAAAATAAAAATTAAATTTGTGAGAATATTTACAAAGCATATGCCACGTGACTCGTTCATGACCCAACCCAACCCTAGTTAACCCAAACCCAACCCAAGTTAACTCTCGACACCAATCCAACGGTCCAGATCCTCCCATCCCCCATCACACATCCTTATATAACCGTCACCAAACCCTAACCCTCTCTTCAACATTCAACAAACACACACTGGGTAACACACACACCATCACCAAACCATCATCATCAATGGCTAACCCTAAAGTCTTCTTCGACATGACCGTCGGCGGCGTCCCAGCCGGCCGGATCGTGATGGAGCTTTCGCCGACACGACTCCACGCACCGCCGAGAACTTCCGCGCCCTTTGCACCGGCGAAAAGGGCCGAGGAACGTCCGGCAAACCCTTGCACTACAAAGGGTCAAGCTTCCATCGTGTGATCCCTAACTTCATGTGTCAGGGTGGTGACTTCACTAGAGGTAATGGAACAGGTGGTGAGTCCATCTATGGTAACAAGTTTGCTGATGAGAATTTCATTAAGAAGCATACTGGACCTGGTATTCTGTCCATGGCTAACGCTGGACCCAATACTAATGGGTCACAGTTTTTCATTTGTACGGCTAAGACTGAGTGGCTTGATGGGAAGCATGTGGTGTTTGGAAAGGTTGTTGAGGGTATGGATGTTGTTAAGGCGATTGAGAAGGTTGGGTCTGGATCTGGGACTTGCTCGAAGCCGGTTGTGGTTGCTGATTGTGGTCAGCTCTAGATCTGGTTGATTGTTGACTTGATTTGTGTTTTTTTTTTGTTATGTTTGGTGTGTGTGTGTGGTGTTTTAGGGTTTATGGTTGTGTTATGTGACGGTGATTTCGTTGACTTTGTTGTTGATGGATGAAGTGTTTAAATGCTTGGGATAAATAAGAAGTTATGGAGTATTATGGATTTTGTTGTGGTTGATTTGTTTGTTGTATGTGTTTTTGTTTTTGGTTTGGCGTTGGATCTACGCAGATGGTGTCACTAACACTACCATTATGATCACATTCTAATTTCTTTTACATAGTGTTATGAGATATTTTATCACACACATGGACCTTTTAATTTAAGAGCACTTGATTTTAGAGTACTATCTAAGTTGATCAATCAGGAAGTTATTAGAGGATTTTGATTTGTTAATTGGGTACGAAACAAAATAATTGGGATATATGATCATTTGGTTCAAAGTCATTACCTCTTTAGTCATCTTACTCTGGTTGTGATCGTTATAAGGAATTAAGTCCTTACGCCAGAGATTGGTCACAAACTCACAATCAGAAATCCATTGAGCGTGATGAGGCTAATGTAAACGCAGGCCAGTCACAGTTGTTATAGCCAGGGGAGACCTTTATTTGTGTTAAAGCACGTCTAGATGTGTGAATGATGCGTGGGACATACCAAAACTACATACTCTCACGTCTTGGCATTCTCGTAACAACGCTAGTTGAAGTACTAGCAACAGTCAACATAGTAAGAATTGGCCACTCCATTCACATCGTCACCATACTAGCTCCAGATCAAACACGTACACAAGGGTGATGGCGACACTGATGGACTGTCTTGGCTGTTGTTCCTAAACTCAAAGTTCACTTTCACCAATAGGATTTCTAATGCTAAAGATGCCTTCCAATGTGGGCAAGTGTGACCCATATGACCCATCTTAGAGTCTTCTTCGTAATTTCCAATTCGAAAAGTTACCAATGCCACTTTCACGTCTATGAATGTTTAATAGTGGTCCATAAAATGTCAAAAGTCTTTTAAGTTGATTTTTTTTTATATACTCTTTACATTTTCAAGCGATTTAGTATTGGTAATGTCTCACCATTTTTATTCTGTCCGAGTACTTTGTTTATTACTTGTAATTTAATTTAGTTTGTGTTTTGTTATGTTGGTTTTTTGACTCATATGCATTAATGATGTATGGTAGTTTGTACACCGCTATACGTCGAGTATAGTGTTATACCCAATGTAAAGAGAGTGGAAATAATTTGGGAGGTGTGTGACCATCATCTCTTTCAAAAGCATTTAAAAAAGGGAAAATCACCAATATAGCCCGTTGACCAGGCATTTTGCACAAATAAACCTCTGACCCCTCTTAGGAGAGACGGGACACGGCTCCCAATGAGCCTGAACCGTCTCCCAAGGGGCTTCCCATTTCAGCCAACAGAGGACCGCCACGTGTCGTTGTGGATCCCGAGGCAGACCTTTCTCTCTCCTGAACCCTCTTTTCTTTCTCTCTCCTCCTGAACCCTCTTTTCTTTCTCTCTCCTCCTGAACCCTCTTTTCTTTCTCTCTCCTGAACCCTCTTTGGATTTTGATATAGGTTTGAAGAGTAGTTTAGTTTGCCGTTGAAAAAAAAAAATACCTGACGTCGGTTGGGTTCTCTAGCAGTGATCTTTTGGAACTGGCAGTCGGACCGTCCACTTTAGACGGGGTGACTGCTGACGTTGGTATGAAAGCTGAGCCAAGGAGCCATGAAAGAGCAGTAGAATGCAAAGTCCTAGAGGGACGAGTCCAGAAGACCTAATAGAGCTCATTGCTGATCGAATGATGGATGCTGTGAGTTGGTGGGGTGGTGGTGGTTAGCATGGTTATATATATAGTGAGTGTAGGAGTGTGAGGGGCTTACACGTATGAAACATGGTGGCAAATACAGTCTGTGCATAGTATACACGTTGGATTTTGAGGAGATATGTGGCGACTGTGGTCTGAAAAGAGTACGATGATTATACTACACACCATTTATTAATTTTGTATTTTCCTCATTTAATAAATAATTAGGAGACATTTTGAATATGAGAACCTTTTATCCGATGTACACATTGCTGTTTAACAAAATAAAGAAAAGAGGGTTCAGGAGGAGAGAGAAAGAAAAGAGGGTTCAGGAGGAGAGAGAAAGAAAAGAGGGTTCAGGAGGAGAGAGAAAGAAAAGAGGGTTCAGGAGAGAGAAAGGTCTGCCTCGGGATCCACAACGACACGTGGCGGTCCTCTGTTGGCTGAAATGGGAAGCCCCTTGGGAGACGGTTCAGGCTCATTGGGAGCCGTGTCCCGTCTCTCCTAAGAGGGGTCAGAGGTTTATTTGTGTAAAATGCCCAGTCAACGGGCTATATTGGTGATTTTCCCAAGTTTTTATGTAGAAGGTAGTTGACGCATACTGTTAATGTAAAAAAGGTTCAATTGCAACCACTAGTTACATTCTTTAATCCGACACATGTAGTTGATGTATGCTATTTGTAGTCCGGTAGTCCCCACTATTGTTCTATCCAATTGAGGTTGAATTGGCTGCTATATTAGCTATAATACCAATTGGTATGGTCCTTTAAGATATCAAAATAAAAATATGAGTTAACAGCCATTTTTGTCCCTAAGGTTTGAACAAATTTGTCTGTTCCATCTAAAAAAGTTTTCTTTGTATCTGAACCCTTGAGATTTGCAATTTGTTACCAGTTTCATCCAATTGACTAACTCAATTAAATGTATAGTTAACCAAGGGGCTTTTGGACATTTTGCCTACGATACTAGTGGCATTTTAGACATTTAGTACTTTATTTATTTTATTCTTTTTATTTCTCTTTTTTAACCCTCCATCTCTCTAAATCTCGCATCCTTCTCTAAACCACTAGTACCACCACCATGCCACCATCAACCCACTTACCCACCTCCATACCACATCACCAAACCACCATTGTCACAACCACCACCAAACCACTATAAAACCACCACTGCCATGCTACCTCCACCCTAAACCCACCGTCGCTGCACCACCTCTACCTTAAACCCACCACCGCTAAGCTACCTCTTCCCTAAACCAACCACTGATGCACCAACTCCGGATACCACCACAACCTAACTCCGATTACCAAAGTGTGAGTCCACCTAATATGCCACCACCATCTGAAAGACCGAAACCACCAACAAAGACCCGCCGACAATAACCATCCTCACTATCAGCTAACAACCACCACCACGAGAAAAAACCCAATTTAACAAATATTTAACAACAACTTTAATCTGCCCTGAGAATACTGTTGTAATTGATTCGATCTCCAAGCAACAAAATCACAACATCAAATGTCTTTTATTCTGAGTACCAAAAGAAATCATATGAGAACAAGGACAAGAATGATAATGGGATTGAATGGTACCGTATCCGCTTAAGTGATTGCTAAAATATTTAATGGATGTGATACTGTAATGGTGATGGATAGTAACTAAAGTCTGAAATAACAAGAAGGATTGTATGGGTCATATTTGATAAGCGGGTCAATCCATATACTTAACTTTATGACTATAGGAAGCATGGTATTCTTTAAATTGTTGGCGTACGCTTGATTCTTTTTGTTGATGGCGTCTTGTCTATAGGATATTGCAATGGTTGGACTGAGCATAGTAGCTTCCTTTCACAAAGTAGTGTTACATTTCCATGCGTTAGTCTTTCTATGTATTTCATAGGTACAAGCCTTAAACATAAGTTAAAGCTATAATTTGCATCACATTCTTATACTGGAAGCTAAGAAATTTTGTGTAGCATGTTTAGTTTGGACTCAATATGGATATTCTGTAAATATTAACTTTTTTGTTTTCCATTATCTTTGTGTTATTAGTTTGAATTGTTTTTATACTCTCTTAGTAATGTATTTGTTTCGATTTTGTTACATTAGGTACGAGGCGCTTTTGAAGGGAACAACATTTAAGCATGAATGTTAGGAAGGTCATTCAAATCAAATCCATGATGTTAAGCTTCAATGTTATTACTTTTCGTACACATTGTATGCTACAAAGTTGTGTGTATTCCATATATTTTGAACGTTAGAAAGCAATAGCTTTAGTTGTATCTTTGTGTACTCTGGAGCCTAAACTTTTACTTTAGTGTATGTGTATGGTTATTGTAGTGTCTTGCGCTGTCGAAACCGCGCTGCAACGCGCACAAGATAACACCATATTTTTGAACAACCAGAACACCAAACTTAGTTACAACTTACAAGGTTGGTAGAGATATGGGGTAGGTATTGCTGGCAATCAGGTATGTAATCATTACTTAATTCGATATGGTTTATACATAGCTTTTAGAAATATAGTACTTAGATGTAGTGGTATTCTGTTGTAATTATTAGTGATTAATATAGGAATCAAATCCATAGGAGACCAATATAATTGAGATGGTAGCGTATTAGGTGGTTAGGGGATACGGTAACAGTCGAAATGATAGCTTTCCTTTACAGCTGTATTTAGTTGAGTTTTTCTTGTGCAAATCATATATTGAAGATTTTATTACGCCATATTAGATTTTTCAACACCAGGGCGCTCCCAGGGTATAAACTAGTAATAAATATTTGAACCGAAACTGTCAAGTATTCTGTATACTAACATTTCAAATTGTCTATAGTATTAATTCATGATTGGTCCAAGTGGTTTTGTATATTGATGGCACATTCTTCTTATTTGACTGCCTACTTTTTTAAATTTACTCTAGTTTTTACAATTCATACCGGATTTCTATCTAAAAACGGTAATATTGGTATAACTGGCCTGTATTTACCGGTTTTTAAAACATTGAAAAAAAACTGCTTGATATCAAAAACTTTTATACAAAATTAATTAAGAACATAATTATTGATAGAGCCGATCAAAAAATATATATAATAAGGTTTATTTTAATGAGAATAGTTTTATCATATTAAATTATTTAATTTTTAAATTTATCCATAAAAATATTCTTTGTTTGATCTTATAACATTAATCCGAACAAATTTATCATATTAAGTTGCATTTTATAAAGTTGAATCAAGCTTAAATTTTGTTTTTATTATGATACAGAGCTAATAATTTAACTATATTAATATGAATTGGATTAACTAATCAAGTTGCTTAGGGTATGTGTGGTGGACGTTATGAGGGGTTCCATCCAGATTTATAGCGCCCCATACACCGCCTCCTTGGGCGCTATGGGGGTTCCATGGGAAAGGGCTTTATGCACATAACGGGCTCCATCCAAGACAAAGTCAATTTTATATTATTTTTTAATCAATTTTCACACTCTCTTCTTCTACACTCAATCAAATAATAATACACCCAATCAAATAATAATAATTTAATTCCAATGATCCCCATAAAGCCCCCCCACTACACACACACTTAAGACATTGAGAGTACTAGTATCGACATTATTGAAACTGGTAAAGTTTTTCGTTTTTATAGCTTTTAATCGATGTAAAACAAGAGTCTTATATCTTTTAGGTATAATATGACTTTATTTTTTGAGTTGTCTATTTTCGTTACTATAGAGAGTGATAATACCATAAGAAATTGAATCGATACCGATCAAATGTCTGACGTGTAGCGTGAACATCCCACTAATTCATAGCACAAAACATGAAAAAAAGGTAAAACAAAGTGTACAATATTTCAATTTCACCGACCTATTTGTAATTATACAAATAATAATAATAATCCTTTTAATCACTATACAAAAAAAAAAAAAGTTTCATAGTCAACCACGACCACTAGTTTGAACCCAAAAAAGGACTATTCAGAAATCCCAATCTCACAAGGCTTCTCTAAACTCATCTCAACCGTCCATATTACCCAACACCGTCGATATCAACAACGCTTCCAAATCACGCAAACATACAATCACACTCCTGAAAACCTATCTTTTCCTCTAAAAGAAAGAAAAAGACGACGAACACAACAACCATGGCGGCAACTGTAACAAGCGCGTGGTCCAAACCGGCGCGTGGGCTTTAGACTCCGAACAACACGAAGACGAACTCAACAACAACCAACAACAACAACAAAAACCTTCTTCAACCACTGCTCCGATATCCGATTTCCCTGACCTAATGACGGCCGCCGCCACCAAAACAAAGAAAAAGAAACCCCAGACGCTTTCTTTAGGTGAATTTGTATCAACCTCATCGAACCAGAGTTATCAAGCGAATAAAGGGTTAACGCCTGAGGAAATAATGAATCTGCCGACTGGGCCACGTCAGCGTACGGCTGAGGAGATGGAACGGAGTCGGTTAGGTGGTGGGTTTAAATCATATGGTGATAGGAATAATGAATCGAGGTGGGGGTCTGGAAGGAATAATAATAATAATAATAATATTAATAATAGTGGGGATGAGGAAGGGAGGAGAGGGAGTAGGGAACCGTTAGGGCCGTCACGTGCTGATGAGATTGATGATTGGGGTGCTGCTAAGAAGTCTATGGGTGGTGGTGGGTTTGATAGGAGGGAGAGTAGAGGAGGAGGTTTTGAGGGATTGGGTTCGGGTTCGGGTTCGCGGGCGGATGAGGTGGAGAGTTGGGGTGCGAATAAGGCGTTTAGACCGAGTGAGGGGAGGAAGTATGGAGGGTTTGATAGGGAGAGGAGAATGGGGTTTGAGTCGAGTGGGGATGCGGATAGTTCGGATAATTGGGGGAGGAAGAAGGAGGTTGAAAGGCCGAGATTTGGCGGTGGTGGGGGGAGTGGGAGTGGGAGTGCGTTTGATAGTTTGAGGGAAAGGCGGTTTGGGAACGAGAGTTCGGATTCGGATAATTGGGGGAAGAAGAGGGAGGAATTGAGTGGGGGTGGGGGTGGTGGAGGGAGGCCGAAGCTGAATTTGCAGCCTAGGAAGTTGCCGGTGGGGGCGGTGGGTGAGGGTGAGAGTGTGAAGGCGAAAGGGTCGAATCCATTTGGGGAAGCGAGGCCGAGAGAAGAGGTGTTGAAGGAAAAGGGGGAGGATTGGAAGGAGATTGATGAGAAGCTTGAGGCGATGAAGATGAAGGAGTTAGGGTCGTCGGGTGATCGGTTTAAACGAGGTGGTGGTAAGCCGAGGTCGGTTGAGGATTTGTCTGAGAAGAGCTGGAGGAAGAACCAGGCTGTGGATGTTGATGTTGCTCCTTCAAGGTTTGATTTTGATGCAACTTTTCATTGAAGTTTTATGCTTCTGTTAGTTTCTTGCTTGCTTGAACAAAAGAAAATAGAACAGATATGATCTTAATTGATATGATTATTTTTGTATGAGACTTACAACTAGAAGAGCCATTAATTATATTTGCCCTTAGTTTTAAAAAGTGTGCGCCTGATGCCTGAGCTGTGCTCAAGGCAGTCTAATAAAACACTTTAGGGATTTTGAGGCAGCATCATAGCAATCTTTTATTCAATTGGCTTTTTTGAAATTCGCGGTTGGGTTGGGTTGGGTTGGGTCATCCTAATAAGGGGAGTGGCTTCATTGCAAGTACTTTTCACACTATTGATTCTTCTAAAATAAAATTCGTTGCCCATTTTTGTTTGCTTGAAATTCATTTCTACTAAATCCATCTTTTCAACTCAAAGTTTCTTCTAGACAAGAAATTTACAAAGGTTTTAGTATTAGGAATTTACATTGTTGTTCGAATAACCTGTAGCTTGCCATTACTTATGCTACTACCAATTAGCCGCACTCGCTTGTTCGTGTTCTAGTACTTGTAATAGCATTTAATTGGACTTCTGGCTACTTCATAATTTAACCGCATACCCTGTTGTCTAAATTTAATTTAGTGAATATAGGGTTTGGGATAATGAATGGTTTACTTGATTAAAAAGCTGATATATAAAAGATACGACGGATATGCAGATTTTGCTTGTACATAAAGCTTATATGGTTTTATACAGAGCAGCACCTCATGTTAAGATAAACAAATATATCTTTAACTTGGTTTTATTGTTTGAACTTTGAACCCATCTTACTTGCATAATATTGTCTTTGATGTTTAGTGGTGAGAATAATGGAAATGGACATACAGAAGAACCAGAACCAGAACCTGAAGAAGATGCACAGAAGTGATGAGCAATGGCAAAGTTTTGTGTTCTTTATTTGTTGGCAAGTTTTGATAGACTTTTGATGAGGAGAGTGATTTTTGTAGGATTAAACGCATAATTATGTTAATTTATCATTGTTATGATCTCTGTTTTGTTCTTGTTTATGTTTCTTTAATCTGCATGTATCCAACTTTATATAATTAAGAGCTTATATATAGAATATGTGTATCTAATAATTATGTGGTGTTTCATGTTATGTGCATCAGCTAACCATGACACAACCCGACCGAACCTGACTCATGCATGTATTGTTCATACTTTTTGCCTACAAAGATTATGAATCTTTTGGGTCCACACACAAAGATTATGAATCTATAGTTTACTTTGAATCATGTTAAATATTGTTGGGCAGTTGGGACACCATCATCCTCACCTGTTTTCTTCTATATTAACTGTGATGGTAGTTTTGTGAATGAATGTGTACTTTGATAAATGGTGATTGATTGGGTGGTGACAACTCTTGTGTTGGTGGCTGCCGCCGCCATTGATGGTGTTTGTGGTGATACAACGGTCACTGGCACTGTTTTCTGTGACCAATGCAAAGATGGCCAGTTTGATGCTCTCGATTATCCTCTTGGTGGTGAGTTTAAGATCGGTTTATAAATGTCAGTTTTCTTCTTGTTTTGAACATTATAGCTTATAAGTATTGTGTAGGGGTGAGGGTATTGCTGGCATGTCCCGGGGAGCAAGGCCAGTACACGGTGGTGAGGGAAGAAACTACAAATTGGTTGGGGTCTTATGCAACGTCGTTTCCAGGTACAACGGACATGGGTGGCTGTCGTGCTCAAGTCTCCAATGACGGGCAGGGATGTGGGGCGGTGGTTGGTCCAGCCCAGGACTTAAGACTTACTTTGAAGATGTTTGATTCTCAAATGTATACTGTGGACCCTTTAGTTGCCCAACCTACTGTGCCTTCCCCCTTGTGCCCGTCATTCGCAACACCATTTCCACCATTCCCTCCGTCTTTGCCGCCTTCACCGCAGCAGCAGCCGCTTTCGTCATTGCCACCAGTGTCTCCCCCGGTTACCGAGTTACTTCCGATGACGCCCTTGCCTTTCTTGCCACCCTTGCCTGCTGTGCCAACGAAGCCGTTTTTTGAATCTTCAGCTTGTCCATACCAGTAAGTAACAACGTTTATAGATTTTTTCATAAATAAGTTGCATTTGAGTTATTAAAACAAGAAACTGTTAGTGTCTTTGGGCGGGTGGGGGGTCAGCTTTTCCTCCACCCTTGTGATGGAATGGCATGAGAAATGATGAGTAGAGCCTTCCTCCTTGAGGTGTTAGGTTCAATCCTTAACCCCACCGGGTTTTACTGATTTTTCACTGTCATGCCTTCAGGCGGGTGGAGGTCAGGTTTTCCCCGAAACTGGTGGCTTGGTGGGTTTTGCCTACCCAGCGCTACCTGTGGGCACCTAAGACGTGTCTTCACCCAGGGGCCTATGGGGTGCTTTTATAACCAATTGGTGGGTACCCCGAGTAGCCGGGACATTGTTTGTTGGCCGTTCAAATAAAAAAAACAAGACACTTAAATTTTTAACATAATACGAACCTAACATGAAATTTACGAGTTTGGGTTTAGGCTAAAAGGATAGGTCAGATTCAGGTCCGACACGTCTGTAAACATGTTGCGTTTTGGTCTGTCTGGCTAGCATGTGGGTTGACCTGTTGATCCATTTAGATCCGGCGTCAATTGTGTATTTGTGTTAGGTGGATTGGTTTTAGGTTAATGGGTAGAATTGTTTAACCAAAACACGATCTAAATATTTATTGGTGTCATCACAAGGCTTATAAAGAATGAGTGGTTATTTTATGTCGTCTCTCTTTCTTGAATACACAAACTTGGTTTTTATATTTTAGCCTAGAGAAAACTAATCACAAGTATTATAGAGAACTAGTGGTATTCACTTGGCGCGCTTTGCGCGCCGTTACAGAAATCCAGTTTCAATAGGTCTTGATTAGTCAGGTACCATTATTCAATATAGCTTACAATATCAAATCTGAATACAACTTTGTATTCAATATAATTTATATCAAATAAAACATACGTATCACGTTTTTTTAATTTTTAAGTTTATGATTGTAGCATAGAAAAAAACAATTTCAATGTATTAAGCTGTATAAAAAAGAAGGCCGTAATCAAAATTAAAATCTTCGACGTTGGAAATTATAAGATTAAAAAAATTCAAAATTAATGATAATCATAAAAAAAATTAAACAAACTAAATGATTTAGTATGTGAAAGAGGCGAATTCAAACATCATTTAGCATAAGAAGTATCAACAATTATAACCTCTAAAAAGAGTTCCTAGCAAAAACTGTTTGATTTCATTATCACTAAGAGCACAACCTGAACCTCTTGAAGACCCGCGTGACGTCCACACATTGATGAAGCCAACTGATTTGATTCACTTGCAGAAGAAAGTATGGAAGCTATTTTTTGTTATAGTCCTGAACGAACCCGGGGCTTAACGAAAGCGAACAACCTCAATTAAAAAGAAAACAAAGAAAGAGTACCTGAAAAGTACTTGAACTGGAGTGATTCACTTGGCGGAGAATGCGACTTAACCACCACCATCATCGAATCCACTACCGAAAACCAGACGCCGTCATGAACCGCCTTTCTCCATCCCTGTAGCCACCTGCAGCCGTAGCAGCACCATCAGCGACTGCTGTCTGACCGTCACTCTACTATCTTTCGGTATCTTGCGTATCTCTTGCTGGTCAATGTGTGTTTGAAAGTGTGTTGTTTGATGAAGCAATAATTGAAGATATTGAATATCTAACTGCACACTTATTTTTGTTAAACATATCAGATGCTAAGGAGGACATGTACATACCTCTTATATACTTGTCACAAACTTCATGAGCATACAACATTATTTTGGCTGAAATTCTCTAATAACCTGAGCCAAGACAAGCAGCAAAATGTCATTAATAACTACTCGGAATGAAAATAATTTTTATAATCATTTAACAACTATTAGAGCTTGGAACTACATTCACGTCTTCTAACTTCTATCAAGCTTCATTTTCAGCCTAACACAACCATTATAGAATCAATAATTTGTTTTTTTATAGAGAAGGTAAATGAATGAAAACTGACCAAGTGACCATTATTGCACCTTGTCTCTTACGAGATTTTGCCTTCCATTTATCAATATCCAATATGGAAGCACCGTTACTTGTATCGCTGCTAGGCTTCGAATTAGATAGCAGAGGATCAAACTCGGGTGCTAATGTTTGCAATTTTTTAAGCATCCAACACCCAACTCGGCAAATTTCCGAATAAGAATCTTGATCAAAGAAGAGATGTCAAAACTGTACATGTTTGCTTTTTCAGTTTTCCTCATTAATAACATAAGAAGTGATAATAAGCTTTGATGATCATATCTGTCATTAAACCCTGTACATATCCGCGCAAAATGTAAACAACGAATCAAAGCCAATAAACATTCAAAATTCACACTATTAAAATAACTGTAACTTGCAGTGGCCTACGACCCGAAACCAAGACCAATAGCAAGACGCCATAGCTGCACACATCACTCTCCTGTGACATTGATATTTATGATTAATGTCATACAAAGACGTATATACACAATTGATACATACATACACATACACTCGCCAAAGAAAGGAATCCAGAATACGAAAATACCTGGACACTTTGATTAGGAATGTATGCTAGTGAGATCGATCCGATCATGTTCTATAGAAAGTTATCAGCAATGGCGTTAAACACACCACCATGATCTTTACCCATAGTTGAATCAGATTCAGGAACGTGCAGCCAAGAAGCCAAACCTGCTGACTGTTGATCAACAACCGACCTCGCTTTCCTCCTTTCAAAACAGCCGAAACTTCTTGCTCATACTTCTCATTGCAAACATCACACCACGTTGCAGGCTGCTCTCGTTTACTTGATGATGGCTGCAAGGGGGTTGCAGGTAAACACCTGCCATCCTCCAACCTTGCCAAACCGTAGCGAAATCCTCGTCCGGTATTTTACTCAGCTTATTCAGCTCATGACAACTCCGAAACCCTAACCAGAATGTATCTTCATTTTAGTAGTAATATGAGATAGCACACATAATTCATAAAATAAAAATATCACCTCATGAACATGATCTCTAGGTTTGAAGAAAGCTTTTGTCCATCACCACTGTTTCAAAAACCAGCTCTAACTTGTCATCCAACTCATGTGTTGCTGCTATGATCAGTTCTAGTCCACTGAAATTACAAACACCATTTCAAATAACCTTAAGCTTAAATTTGCTTTAAACAAAAACCCTAAATTTATTAAACCAAAACGGCACAAAGACAAATGAAAACATAACAAAGCCTTACAGGAGAAACGGTACACGAATCGGTGGTCAAAAGCCACCATGCACCACAACAACGACCACCGCAACCCAGAAACTCGGTTAACAAATCGACACAATACAGATCCTGCGAGCAAAGAAGATGTAAGGAAACCCCAACTCATAAACATTCAAGTGTAAAATACCCGGAAAAGCCCAAACCAACCAGATGTGAAAACCCCAAAATACGTACGCCGCCATCTACAAACACAGAAGAGGCAAACAACATCACCACCGTCGCCTCTATAGATCTACACTAAAACCGACTCCCGGAACACCATTATCCGGGTTACAACGGCTGGTGGTTGTTGGTGGGAGCCGAAGACGGCTGTGGTGGTCCGATGAGTTGGTTTGGGTCTCGGGTTCTGGATCGAGTTCTGTTTGTTATGGGGTCCGATGATTTGGATTTTGTGAGATTGTTGAGGAAAAGAGGGTTTTGTGTGTGTGTGTGAGAGAAGAGAGCAGATGAAGAAGTGAGAAGAGAGCAGATGAAGAAGACACGTATGTTAGCATATGCAAATGAAGGACGCGTGTTCAATATTACTGTTCAAATACTTCAGCAAAGGTAGAAAGGAAAAAAAATGTGGGAAAAATAAAGGGAGAACCGGGTTTCGATCCCGGGTCACTTTTGTACAAGACAAGCCATATAACCACTACACCACCAACAGAAAATGTTAATCTTATTGAAACACAACATATTTATTAACATACAAAATCAGGACAGAATAAAAATCACTGTTCAATTACTAAGGTCTATTATTATTATATAATGTATAGTTAAAACTAAGAGGAATCACGTTGGAGTCTCTAGCTCTTACTTTTTCTTAATATAGAGGGAAAAATAGAGAACACAAATAAAACTCACAACATTCTAGCTTCTATAACAGAGAAGATTTTATAGAAAACGAAATTGATCCGCTATATTCAGAGGCTTATCATTCATCAACCTATATATTACTGTGAGTATATAAAATCGAGAAAACACAATTAAATAAGTGCTTGTGAGTAAGATAGAGAAATAGTTAGAGGTGATATGTTTTTAAAGCTTAAACATAGTTTAGAGAAAATAATAATTTTTAGTTAAATTATATATATAAAGACTAGCTTAGTACCCGTGCGATGCACGGGACTCCCTACATTATTATTCATAACGAATATAACTTATTATACAAAGGAAGTAAGTTACGTTTTCATTTGATTATTGACATTTTTAGATTAACGAATATTTTTCGGATTAAATTAATATTCTAAATAACTTGACATGATTTATATATATTTTACTAATTAGTGTTAATATAACTCTTAACAACTTATACCGAGGAGATTTCCATCAATTGATTTGTGTAAACGGGTTACTTTTGCGATTCAATTAACCTTTTTGAGACCCTTATCTATATATCCAACATAATATTAACATGCAATACCAAAACAAACAATGAAATACCATGAAAAAATAAAACCAATCATAATGTCAAAGCTACATTGGTAAGTTCACATATTAGACAGTATTCAAAAAAAGATTACTATAAAAAAACATGGAAAAGAAAATACGACGTAAATATCAAACATTAAAAATTTGTCTTTTGGCCTTACGCTTCTTAATTTCTCGTTTCTTCAATTTGGAAACTGAAGTTAGAAGAAGCACACCTTCAATCTTGATGTACCTAAATGTGGCAATATTACCATTTTCTATTCCATTTTCCTTCAACCATTCACCCTAAATTAACTTGTTAATGTGTTCACACCATGAAACTGTAACCAGGTATTGGTTTGGTTAAAGTCAGGCGAATAATAATCAGGAATGTTTATCGGCACGTAAAAAGGTCTTAATCGGCTTAATGGTGTTGTTACTAATCTTTGACACGATTAATAATCTTTGTTAGTTATTTTGGTAGAAATGGCGACCTTAGTAGATTTGTGTTCAAAGTTAGTAAAACAAAATAGTTTATGATATGCTCTACTTTATGCTGGTCTCGGTGGTTGTATTGTTTATTCGGTAATGCTTTCCTTGATTAGTGAGGTTAGAAAACTCTTAACGGATGACGAACTTATCTTTAGAAGATTTGCATGAGATTATATCAAAAGATCGATAGTGAACAATTTTAGGTGGTTAACGTGTGTTCATCGTGTTAGCTTCCGAATAGTTGTCGTGTTAGGATTCCCGAAATGGATACTAATTGTCTAAAAATGGGAATGTTGATCTCGCGCCTTTATTTCATATGTGATGCTATATATATATATTCTATTTGGAGTCTTACATATATATTTGCTATGCTTTAGTTTAAATTAGTTAAAACAAACATTCATCTATCTTTCTTACCGTAAATCAGTGACAACGATTCAGTACAATCGCTCCGTGCGCGTCCATGGATCGATACTTGGTTCTTATCTATGCTTTACTACATATGTGACAGGGTGCGCTTGCCCTTTAATGTGTGTTCTAATGTTTAGATTAAAATCATTTTTATAAATTTAAAACCCAATTTGCGCGTACGTATTTATATGTGCGTTTCGCACACATCACTAAGTAAATCGATCGGTTCAGTTAGTTCGATAGGTTTCTTTGCTCACCCTATAAATGAAATTGATAGGTGTATATCTTCATCATCATACTTTAAGAAATGGTCCATTTATGTCTCAGTAAATCGAATCAAACTGAATTACGATTTGGGATTTCTAATTCGAATTTGGATTCATATTTAAAAATTATAAATTAAATAGTAGATGGAGTATAACAAAAAACAAAAAGCCCTATTTACATGGCACCTCAATAATTAGTAGATGTAGTATCCATGACCTATTTAATTGACCCAGTAAAATGAGCGGGAAAAACTAAAAGGAAGCCCTCATAAGGTGCTATGTGTCCCTCGGTAGCTTTCATTTATATATTATAGAAGATTAAGACTTAGATTAGAATGCTCTATTGAATAAAGGTTGGAAATTAAGAGGTGATAATTATTTTAAGATTGAAATTAATTTCATTTAAAAAAAATTCAAAATATCAAATTTTATATTTTAACACTCTAAATCTAAATATAAACCCTTTTAAAAACCCTTATATGGGTTATAGGTTAACCTAGTTATAAGCTTGGTCGTGTTAACCCATCTATTTATTTGGTATTGCGTCTAGAATTGATCGCCCCTAGTTTTATGATACAATTTAAAAGAGAATAGGGATGGCAAAAAAATCCGAGCCCGACGGGTATACCCGAAACCTAAAGCATTTGGGACGGGTATACCCGATACCCGACGGGTATGGGACGGATTTGGTATTGAAAAAAAATATTTTGCGGGTATGGGACGGGTATGGTATTAGGTGATACCCGACCCGATTACCCGAAACTAAATACTCGTCTACCTGAAATATATACCCGAATACTTTTAAGTTTTATATATATATATATATATATATATATATATATATATATATATATATATATCTTTTCTTAACTATTTTTTAGTAATTTTCATTCTAATAGATTCATTATTTGAAGAATAAACTTTTCGTCTAAAATATATATTCTAATAACATTATTATTTATAGTTATATTCTATGAAATATATAAATAGTTTTCAAAATTCATACTATAATACATATTTACATATTAAATGTTTTATGGTGATGATAATATATATGTTACTTATTACAATTTCATATAATCTAGATTTCTTAAAACATAATACTATAAAAGAAAATAAAAAAATATATATACATGCAAATACCAACGGGTATACCCGATACCCGCGGGTATGCTCTATACCCGACGGGTAATACCCGACAAAAACCCGACGGGTAATGGGACGGGTATGGTATGAGATTTTATAACCGGGTATGGGTATGGTATTAGCCAAACCCGACCCATACCCGGCCCGTTGCCATCCCTAAAAGAGAAGTTAACATCATGTTTTATAGTTTTACGATCAATTGTAAATTGTTGTGAATTTAAAACATTAGAGTAATAGTATGCTAACTATTTTTATAAATATATAAAATCTCGTGTCGTATTCGTCCATATGATATAAAGATCGAGTTTGTGTCTTTATGTCGGTTTGAAATGTTAAATCCACAATCGGGACCCATTTAAGACTCATAGCTAAAATTAGGGATGACAAAAAAGCCTGAGCCTGACGGGTATACCCGAAGCCTTTGGACTGGTATATCCCACACCCAATGGTTATGGGACAGGTTTAGATTGAAAAAAATATATATTATACGAGTATGAGACGGGTATAGGATTAGGTGATACCCAACTCGATTACTTGAAACTAGGGGTATTCTTTTTAACCGATAACCAATAACCGAACCCGAAGTGACCCAACCCGAGAAAGTATCTTACCCAATTAACCCGAACCCGGCTAGAGTCTTTAGGGTCGGTCTTCATATTAGTTTTTTTATATTTTGAGTTGACCCGAATAACCCGAACAATTAAAAAAACAAATAAATGATCCAATTTCCATATTTTTATGTATATCGGAGTAGTGATTTTGTAGCCAAATTTGCAACTAAATATTGTAACCCATATTGTGGTTTTATTTTACCAATATTGTAGCCCAAATGGCTAGAAATACGCAACCCAAATGGTTGGAAATATGTAACTCAAACACCCGAACCATTTAACCGATAACATTTAACCCGACCCGAAAAACCCGAACCCGATTAACCCCATAACCGATAACCATTTAACTAGATTGGGTTGGTTATCGGGTAATATTTTCACCACTGAAAACCCGAATAACCCGATAACCGAAACCCAAACCCGATGATCACCCCTACTTGAAACTAAACACCCATTTTCCCGAAACATCTCTTAACTATTTTTTAATAATATTTCATTCTAATATATTCACTATTAAAAAAATAAAGTTTTCTTTTTAAATGTATATATCTTAGTGACATTATTTATATTTATAAGCTATGAAATATAAAAATATTTTTGAGTTTTATATTATAATATATATATATATTTATAAATATTTCAAAGATTATTATACTGATGATGATATGTATGTTATTTATTATAGGGGTATTAGATTTTAATAATTCAAACTTTCACCCATTGGCCGACAATAATATGTACTTAAAAATTCCCATCAACAATCTCAACCTTCAATGTATTGGCCAATAATGAACTTTTGTTAACTGCGAACTAACTCAGTTAGTGGATGCTGACGTCGACGCTAACGTGACATACTCACACTGACGTGGATGATGACATGGCATGCCAACACTGGCATGGATGATGACGTGGACGATGACGCTGACTGGACGTTGACATGGCATGCCATTTTAGCGTTCACTAACTTGGTTAGTCATCAGTTAAAAAAGGTTCACCAGAGGAAAAATGTCTAAAGTTGAGATCGTTGTTGGTTATTTTTTAAGTACAGATTATTGCCGGCCAATAGGTGAAAGTTTAGATTATTAAAATCCAATACCTCTTTATTATAATTAACTTTAAAACCATAAAACTATAAAGAAAGTAAAAATATACATACATGCAAATCCCAACGGGTGATACCCAATAAATACCCGACAGGTATAAGATAAGATTTTATTACCGGAGATAGATATGAGATTAACCATACCCGACCCGTTAACTTCCTTAATTAAAACATGCATGATGGTTTTTTGAATAGGATGTGGATGATGCCCCAACATAGATGTTATTGGATGTTGGACCAGGAACTAAAGTTGGGCAAGTGTTTGGGCCTTTGGCTTCAACAAAATATGGGCCAAACATTACGTTACGCGAAAGCCTAAATGGGATAGGTGATCCTTATCAAGCACTTTTAAGGGAAGGAACCACTGCTCTCTTAAATTCCTACACTAGTACCCAATTCGTCTACCAGCCCGATGATGTGGTTAGTCGGTTGAACTGGGCATTGAACGATGGAACCTCGCAACAACTTCTTATGGCAGCCCTTCGGTTCATAAAAGCGAACTCTGGCCAAACCGGGAATACTACTTGCAAATTCAGCGTTTGTACGTGATCAGAAATTGAGAGGATTGCGTTTTTACTTATGTTTTGTTTACAATGACGAATATGAATAGATGGTGAACGTTTATTGTGTTCAATGTTTTCTTGATTAAGAATAATATAGTTTTAATCTTATATTGATTGCATCATGATGTAGGGATGTTTTGGTTACCAGTTGGTGGGTTAGTGATAATGAGTAAAACTTAAAGGAGATAGGCTTTTGATAAATGAAGTTAACTATTTTTTTACCTACCGTGTGACAATTACGTGAAAATAAATACAAGCATTTGACTTTTAGTGGTAAACACGTTTGTAATGAACCTTAAAGGTATACATAACACGACTCTTTAATACACACTGTCTTCATATTACATTAGATTATATTACACAAATTTCTTTTCTAATACATGACATTACATAAAAAAACTATTTGCTAATCTTGCAGTTACAGTTGTTACAACCATCATAATACGACTTCTGAGCCTTAAAAGTGTGACCTGCATAAATATATGACAAAACACATAGTATTAATTGAATGTGAAATGAAATACCTAAAACTAAATCATGTAAATGTACATCATTAATCCAGCCAAACCTTAAAAGTTAAAAGGTGAATCAAACTCAACATGAATCAGACTCAAAAACAATTATCCTACCACCCACCATTTGTTGGAGTGGTATGGAGAAATGATGATAAGAGCTTAAGGCTATTTGGTCTCAAGTTCGAATCCGATCCAAAGAGGTTTTACTGCACGCCTTCGGGCGGCAGGTTTTTCCCCGAATTGGTAGCTTGGTGGACTTGGGCTGCCCAGTGGGCAGCCATTTGCCTAGTGTTAACCCATTGACAGTTCAAGTGATATTTAGTTGGCCGGTTAAAAAAAACAATTATCCTAACTTTTACTTGTGTTGTCAATAACCTCACTCTCATAATTGTCATAAATTTACATTTAGCTAGCACTCACGTTCGCTTACATAAATGTTTATGGGTGAGTGAAATTAGGTGGAAATCAAGTATAACTTGAGTGTAAATCTATGATGATCACATGAGTGATATTGTCCTTGGTAAACGAAATGAATGTTAAAGCAAACTTTCTTTGTGCTCCTTGTGATTTGACTATTTTAACTCTCAATGGTTTGAAAAGAGCATTTATCTGCTTTTGGTTGCTACTTTTATTTTGATATGCTCTCTTGCACTAAATTCATAAAAATGTCTATTAACTAAAAGGGTATTTTGGTAATTGTACATGCAAGGATTTAATTATTAATTATTTTTACAAAAGAATCTATATAAATGTCACATTTTTTATGTAAATTTATGTCACATTTTTATCTCCTTGTGGTTAATTTTTATAGCTTATGTAAATTTATGTCACATTTTCTACAATCTTACATAAATCAAATAAATGTCTGATGGTGTGTTCAGATTTAGGTTTACCTCATTGCCACCACTTCCAGCACTTTACCCTAGCCCTAGCTAGCATTTTCTACAAACCATGCAAACCACATGCAAATCCTAGCCACCCTGAAAACCTCCTTTAAATCTCACATGAAAACAACCGTGCAAACCTAAAACCCAGCCGCCCTAGAAACCTGAACCATGGATGCTTTGAACTTGAAACCAAATCTAAGATTGAAACCACCAGGGTTACCCACCATCATCCTAGTCCGACGACACCTAGTCTCGGCTAGGGTTTCTAACCGTAGATCTTAATGTATATTTTTCAGATTTATGGAGGTTGGTGGCGGCGGTGGCTTGATCGTGGTAATTGAAAACCATTCATGCTCTGATAGAGACAATAATGAAAACATGAGCTAGGGTTTTATGGTGGTTGTTTAGGTATCCTAGTGGTGGCGGATGGTGGTGGTGAGTGGGGTTGAGAGAAAGTGAGAGATAGAGGGAAAGAGAGAGAGGTAAAATAAGTAAGTTTGATGTTTATTTAGGTGAAAAGACTTAAATGCCCTTAGTTTTACCCATAAGATTACTAAACTACTCTTCACGTTGACAAACATTTTGGATGGAGTTAGGGTCGTGGAGCAGATTGGTAAAAGTATCAACTCCAAAGAGCAAAAGGGTCATTTTCAAACTTGTAGCATAAGGGTTAAAATGGTCATAAAATAGGGAGCAAAAATGAAGTTTGTCATTAGTTTAATTGCAAGTATAAATTGTTATTGACTAATAGAGTATACTTTGGATTACTAAAATCTAATTTTTTTTTAAATATGTTTTATTGTGATATGTTTTGTCAAGTTATAGATATATTCATTGGCGAAGCCACATATTCGGCAACGGTGTCGTCTGACACCATTCCAATTTGTGCATTGTATATATCATGTCATAAAAAATATACGAATGACACAATTGTTTCTTACGAATGACACCATTGTTTTTTATGAGGATTACCATTGTTTTTTTTCCTAAACATTTTACCTAATAAACAAAGTTATAGTTTAAAAATTAAACCTAATTTAGTTAATTTTTATATAGTAAGCTTTAAATCATTAAAATGTCCATTTTCTAACTTTTAAACCTAATAACTATTGTAACATTCAATTTGAAAAAACCTAAACTAAACAAAAAAAAAGTCTGCATGAATCCGTCCTCTTAAACCCAAATTGAATTTCTACAGTCCACCAAGTCATGTACAAAACGAAGATTCTGAATTACTGATTTAAGGACCAGACGAGGGTTTTGTATCAGAAGTCACGTTCCAGACGAAGATAAACCACGAGTGTCATGGAATATATTGATTTCAGACCGTTGTGCTTGTTTTTATATACGCTTTGGTGTAAATTTGTTAGAGCACCCACGATGGTGAGGGTGGTTTGGAATTCCAAACTGTCACATCACCATGCCACATTATTCCAAATCACAACCCTACCAAACACACTTTTTTCCTACAACCATAAACCATTCCAAACCCCCACATCATCACCTACTTTTCCTTTTGTTTAACTTATACCCCATACACAAGAATACCTTTCTTTTATTCATACAGTACAACATTGGGCCCCACAATTTCAAACCAATCCCATCCGGTATACAGGACAGATCTCATTCAAACATCCTCCTAAAATGGCGGTGGTTTATTTTTTATTCGTCCGCTTGTTTTGGACCTCATTCAAACTTCTTATTGTGAAAGCTCTTAGAATAAATTTGGTATATAAAGACATTACTTTTCCTTGATTTTCTAATATACTACCCGATGTGAATTTTTATATCGTCACGTAGAATATCATGTCACTTATTTTATATACGTTTCAAATCCGTCGCTAAGCGCATGTGATAACCCATTAGCTCTACTGCAACTATTGAAGTATGCGAGGACAAATTTTAAACACTTGTGTTAATAATGTTACCGTTATTCCCAGGGGCAAATATAGAGGGTTGGTAGGGGTAGTGTCTGCTGCAGCTCAACTTTTCCAGCGTAGTGCATTTTTTTGTATTTTTGTTTACATTTTTTGTATTATGTTACCCTTGAAAACTATGTAACATTACCCTCATTTTTTTAAAGACCCTACACACCTTCAAAGATTTTAATATAAGCATAACATTAGAAAAGATAACAGTTCATAGGACATTACCCATTTCATTTGTGATTTCTTAATTAAAAGATACAAGTCGATGAACCATGGTTATGGTTTTGAATACGTAAAAACAAAAGAAAAGGATGAAGAGCGGAAAAAAAGAAGCAACAAAGAACAGCACAGCCTCCATGTAGCCGTCAAGAGTGTCAATCAACGACCACCATTTGCTTCCCTCATATTCTAAATTGGGTATCTATCATTCTTGTTCTAAAATCTATTTGGTTATACAAATCGGGTTTATGTGCAATTGCTTTTAGATTTTAAAGCTTTATGTGCAATTGATTAGGTTTTAATTTGTTTATAGTTGTGTGCAATTGATTGTAGGTTTGATTTTAGTTTTTTAAGGTTTATGTGCAATTGATTAGAATTTACATTGATTAGAGTTTACATATGATTATGGAATATGGTTTATGATTTTATGTACAATTGACTAGGGTTCTTAGAGTGTGTGTAATGGAGCGCTATAATTCACGCCCTCCAGCTTTGTGATTGGCTGAGAAAAAAGAACCACCTTTAGCGTTTCTCCTCCACGCGAAAATTTTCACATCGCTAAAGGGCGCTAAATTGGGATTTAAGGTCCCAATTAGCGCCCCATTACACCCGGTCTTAGAATATGAAAGATGTGCATCTTTTTTTTCTTTTCTAAAATGAAGCTTATTAAGACAGATTTACCTAATTGAATACAAAATTGAACAATGCTCTAATTTGTGTGGTTGAAAGATAAACTTTTGATAAAATAAGAAGACGATATTATGACTTGATTTCAAGCTTTAAAAAATAAAGTGAATAAATCTATAGGTGGGTGTTTAATTTTATATATTATCGTGTTTTTTCTTATTTTATTTACATTGTTTAAAAATCCGATAAAATATTTTTGTTAAACGTTTTTTTAACGGCGTCCCAGTGGTCTTTGACACACTAAGGTGAGGACGTGACCCGGGTTCGAGACGGCGTCGCGATGCTTTAACGAGCATACCACCACGGGCCCTTGATAAGGTAACCGGGGGCTGCCAGGAATCGAACCCCAAGTCTCTACAAAGATGAAAACCCCAAGGGAAAAACCCACCCTACCTCAAACTAGCTGGGCTGAAAATCATTTGCACTTTTGTTAAACGTTAATTCTCAAATTTGGCATGCATAGTCATCATTACTTGATAGAGTTTTAACTATTTAAGGAATTACACCCATTGTTTTGGACGTACTTGCTATCAGTAATTTGGCATGCATAGTCATCATTACTTGACAGAGTTTTGGTGCCTTAGAGCATTTACATCCCCTCTATTAAATCCTACTAAAAATCACTACTCCACCCCTAAATCTTCTATCTCCTAATTAAAATAATAACATTGTTTCATACTTTTATCATTACATTTTCTCTCTCCTCACTCACAACTACTTACAAAAATATTAAAATATATATAGGGGTGAACAGTAGCTTTTCATATTTAGGGTGGAACAGTGCTTCCACCAAATATTTTCTCTCTCCTCAACTCACAACCACTTACACTCACCCCATATAATTTGATGGACACACTCACATACATTTGGTGGATGGAATGTGAGTGCTCTTATATCACATTGCATGACAAGTTATATACATAAAATAATAATAAATTTGTACTCCCAGTGATAATTAATAACTAGGATTCTATTACCCCGCGCTTCACGGCGGTAGCTCCTGTTGCGTTGAGGATTTAGTGGACGTTAAAGATCGTGTGTCGCTGTGGGAGCTCCTGTTGCGTGGAGGGTTTCGTGGACATAAAAGATAATATTAAGTGATTGTTATTCTCATGTGGGCTTCAAAAAAATACTCGCGGCTAAAAGCTAAAAGTTTGGTGGTCAAAGTTTGAAATCCTAAAAGATAAAAGTTTGGCCAAAGTGCAATGCAAGTTTAAAAAAGTTGGGTGGTCAAAGTTTGAAATCCTAAAAGGTAGAAGTTTGGTGGTCAAAGTTTTAAATACTAAAAGCTAAAAGTTTGGTGGTCAAATTAGAAGAAAATAAAGTTAAGGTAAAAGTTAGTGGTCAAAGTTTTAAATCCTAAAAGCTAAAAGTTTGGTGGTCTAAGTTTGATAGTCAAATTGAAAGATAATAAAGTTAACTTAAAAGTTAGTGGCCAATATATATATATTAAAAGATACACATAGAAGTAACCTTAGTATTTAATCAATTTGAAATAGGGCATATTTGTAATTTAATGTAGAGAGTGTTCAAGTGTCTCTACTTTATTAGATATATACTAGTAATTGAACCCGCGCTACGCAGCGGGGATAGTTGAACATGCTTTTATATATAGATACTACATTTGTTGCTAAGATAGAGATGGTAGTACATATGAGTCAGCAATGTTGCCTTGCCAACATATCTATATTTTTACATCTTGTGTGTATGATCCAGTTTGGATCTAAAGAAGGACTCGTCTAGCACCTGATACCCTTTGTCACGACATCGGTTGAAGTCCAAACTGACCATTAAAGAAAGAATGTTGGCCATGCCACCATATAACAATCACTAATGTTTGATAAGGTATTATATATACCATTTTTTAGTTTCTGTTTGTTGGACTCTCCAACCCATGAATACAAACATTTAATATACGAATATACCACAAACAACTACCATTGGTGCTTAATATTGCTTGTTTAAAAACATCTTACCAGATGTTTCAAAACCTTCCATAATCTATTAAAGCTAACGTATTATAGTTCTTGTGTCATATACAATCAAACATATACATAACAAATAATAATTGGTATTAAAAGTTGTACATAAGGGTATAAAGGGAAGAAAATGGATAAAAAATAGAGGATTACACTTGTGACCCTTTGTATGCCATCTTAAAAGAAGGGTAAAATTACCTTTGTAGCCATCTCTCCTCCTTAATAAGATAACATAGATAATGTGTAGTAGTAAAAATCATTTGTTGTTAATTGATTTTTTTAACTATATTCGGGGGAGAATAAAGGAGTCCAGGGAGTGCCCCTGGCCTCTCTAAGTAGTGTAAATTTATTAATATTTTGTTTGAAAAGTTAACATGTATTGAGTCCTCTCTTAGGGTGGATGAGGCGCTACTAGAATTGGGTACGGGTACCAAACTACCAGCAAGGTAACACCGCCGCCACCTGTGCTGGTAGGGGTCCCGTGAATCAAATACGTGTTCCATCTAACGGGCCGGTAACAAGCCATATTTATTGCAATGGTCAATTTTAATAATATATTTTATTACTTTTTGACCGTTTGAATTTATTTAATATGAAACGGTAAAATATTTTTGACCGTTATTTTTGAAATGGTATAAAATTGTGCACGATTTAAATAAAAAAAACACAAACAAACAACTACATTAACCAAACTACTTTAAAACACAAACAAAACAAATGGATCCAAGGAAATCAAAGAGTGTTTTGAGGGGTGCGAGGGGAACCTCGAAATCTAGAGGTTCTAGTAGTCGAGGCAAAGCTTCGGGTTCGAGATCGGCTACGGTTGAACCCTATAGGCCCGTGATCAATTTTCCACAAAACCAACCCCAACAACAACCGTTTTACTCACAATACCCACAATTCCCACAAAGCCAACCACCCATGATGTATCAACAATATTTACGCCGCCTCAATTAACAAATTCCCAACTAGAAGACTTCGAGCTCAACCTAGAAGATTAGGACGATGACGTGGAGGAAACTGTGCCAGAGACACAGTTCGAGCATCATGGAGATGAACAACTAGACGAGGAAGGGGATGACGCGCTTGAAGTTGAAGTTGAAGAAGTTGATGCAGGGGGGAAAAAGAAATATGCAAAGCGACTGAAAACTGTGAAGTGGAATACGACACAAGAGGTTGCTTTGGCAAAAGCTTGGTGCTATGTGTCGTAAACCAGGGAGAAGAGTAACCAAAGAAGCAAGGGTAGTTTTTGGAAAGCTGTCCAAAAACATTATGCGGCACCGTTGGGAGGATCCACCCGAACAGTTGATCAAATTACTTCGAAATGGACCGCCATGAACCCACAAATGAATGCGTTCAATGGACTTCATCAACAAGCGGTAACAATTATGATATATTTAACTTAGCGTTTTATTTAATTATACAAATTTCTCTAAATTATATTTAATATACGGTTTTATTTAATTATATAGGAGCGCCTACGAGGGAGTGGATGTAGTGATCTAAATGTCATGCAAACGGCGTTGAACGATTACAGAAAAAGCCATCCTTCGGGTTTTTAATCATCAAGCGGCATGGGAGATTGTAAAAGACCACGACAAGTGGAAAAAGCACGTATTGATGGGTGAAGAACCGTCCGACAATCATTCTGACAAGAGACAAAAGTCTTCGGAAAGCGGCAACTATCATGCGGCTGCCTTTTCCACACCGGACGAGACCACCCCCACTAGCCACATGCCGGACCTCAACAAAGATACCAACCCAACGCGGCACAAACGAAAAACTAAGAAAGCCGTCGCCGCCGAGTCTTCAGGAAAATCATTGGTTGACGAACTCGGGTCATACCGAGCAATGAAAGAAGACAAACTCAACCAGTTGGTCACCCTACAATCTCAACAAGGTGAAAAAACAATGGCGTTTTTAGAGGAACAACGCGACTTGTTGAGACAAAGGCAGTATGACCACGACTTGAGTATGTATTCAAAACCGCACGACCACCTCAAAGGTAAATCTTTGGCCTTGGTTTTGAAACGTAAAGAAGAAATAGCGGCGAAACACAATTAGGAGCGTTATTGGGTTGAAGGCGACGGGGATGATGAAGGCGACGAGTAGGCATTGAGTAGTTTGTATGTTTATTTTAGTTGATGTTTCTTGTAATTTTTTTTAATTTTAATGGATCGGTTAATTTTTTTCAAGTTTTACAAACGGTTCTTTAACTTCAAACGGTCATTTTTTTTATTAAAAACGGTAATTAAAAAAAAGGAAAACTAAAAAAATAAAGATTTCAGTGAATTGAATCAGTGGAGTGATGCCTATAAAAAAGTGAATCAGTGAAGTAAATAAGTGAAGTGATGTGGCAGTGCAGGATTGGTTAAAATCAGTGAAGGAAAAAAAATAACTAGGGTAGCACCCCTTGTGCCCTTACACAAACATATTCGTCACTGACTATATTAGCAATGTTGACTTAAATTAGGGATGAGCATACACCACCAAATACCGATCCCGAACCGATACCGTACCGAACCGAACCGAGGGTGTTCGGTATCAGTACTCACATTTAGAGGTTTTCGGTTTCGGTATTTTCGGGATCGGTATGGTATCGGCATTTTAAGGTAAAATACCGATACCATACCGGTACCGTATGTTTTCGGTATCGGTATTGGGTTTTGGGAGTTTTTGGGATCGGTATTTTCGGTATCGGTATCGGTACCAACCGATACCGTCCCGAGCTCATCCCTAATTTAAATCATTATCGTGTTTGTACTTGTTTTATATTGATGATATGTTATAAAACCATGTGTAGTGTGCTTGAAAGTTTAAGCCTCATTATGGGGTATTGTGTGACATGTGTGTCTTACATGTGGCTTGAAAGGGCTTGAAATTAAAAAGAGTGTAGTCGTTTCAAACCCCACAAACCCGTTCCAATCATTACTCAATTTAAAACAAATAATATTTTAGGATTTGACTAAAATGAGAATTTTTGGCCAAATTAAGAACTGAGAGAACCATTTTGGACCACATATTTCTCTAAGCCAAATTTTTTTTGCTTAATCGCAAGTTTTTTTACAAGATTTTTTTTTATTTTTTATTTTTCATTTATACGTATGTGTATACATGTGTCTAAAACTACAAAAAGTAGTGTTATACATATATGGACATACATGTGCAAATATTTTGAAATGATTTCACATACATGTATAGAAAAAAAGATTGTGGGTAAGAGCATGTTATTTTAATGTACATACGTGTCTATACGTGTTAGAGTTTAAAAAATAAGTATCATACATATATGTTTCACACTATACACATATGTATGACAGAAAATGTAATATACACATATGTATAAATGCAACATACACATATGTATAAATGAATAAAAACAAATAAAAATATTCTTGCATATAAAGCTGCGATTTAGCAAAAAAAAAAATTGCCTTTGAGAAATGTGTAGTCCAAAATGGTTCTCTCAGTTCTCAGTTGGTTCTCTTAGAATCCCTACCCTTATATATCATTACAAATAATACTAAAAAAAATAAACAATACTAAAAAAACACAAATAATACTAAAATTCATCGCTTTCGTCGAACTCGTCTTCATCGTCGTCATCTCTGCCTTCGTTGTCATCTTCCTCTTCCTCTTCTTCTTCACCCTTGTTTGGAATATACCGAACCGACCATGCATGCTGGACCCGAAATATATAATCCGTTTACGCATACAACACCTGGAATATACAAGACAAATGGCACTGAACAATCAAGCCAATCACACGCTCAACAGAGAGCAACCGGATGCCCGATTACTACGCACAAACAAAACGACAATACACGTGACAATACCAAGGTGGGAAATTACACAATCTCACTCTTAAACCAAGCAATTCTCAATATATTCTATGAGAATAACCCACAAAAAGTGTGGAATATTATCTAGAACACAAACATATGTAAATGAGGATTGGAAACATCAAATAACATATGTTTATGAACCCATAACATATGCGGGATCACGCGGGAGGGTGAGACTCTCTTATTAGTTACTAACTTGACAGATTCCTAGTCGAAGAGGGCTAAGCTGCTATAAAGAACGAGAACCAGCTAAGTTGAAGATGATGGGAATTTTCCAATTCGAGATAAAGAGAGAGATCCGTTGCGTGAGCAACCCAACTGTGAGTTACATGTGCTCTACAGGCTGGCATCTTTCTTCTACTTCCACCCCACTTGCCGTCACAGGCAAATCAGAATCAAGCTAGAGTGGTTTATGAATCAGTCATCAAGGATCTTAGCCAAACGGTGACCGGCTACGTAAGCACTTTGGGCGTAGGTTTCTCGATCGGACTTGACGAATTGTCATAAAGACATCACTCTGCTTTATATATATATAAAATAAATTGGATTCTAAAATAAGATTCAATGAATTAGAAGCATTCGCGGGTTTCAGTTCGTTTGTCATCATCTTTTCTCCTCATCGCTAGCCTGTTTCCAAGAGGGGGAGGAGAAGGTCTTTCAAGTTGGAGAGCCTATGAGATTTCTCCATCGCAGCATTGCATCTATCGACTGAAGAAAGTAACTTTCGAAGTGGACTGGGAAGGAATGCGAATAGGTATTTCAATTGTTGGACTAAATGAATAGGCAAGGAAGGCAAGGCACTTGACTGAGAAAGGTCCTACCCGACTCATTCTTAGGACAGGCTTAGCTCTAGCTATCTAAAATGAAGAAATTGTCCAAGGGATCAATCCTATTTCACAAAAAAAAATGATCAAAACCCTGCCTAAATACGCGGGATAAAAATAAAGAATGGTATTATAAATAGTATCTTACTTTTGACCTCTTCCCTCTTCCTGGGCAGCAGGATAGAGTGGGCTTTATGGTTGATGTCAGCTACTCTCTTCCTGCTTTACCTTCTAGAGAGCCCAGTACATAGTCTAATGGCGTGGGCACTCGAAGGAAAGGTATAAAGTTTTCCATTGTCCTAGGGATTCGTATTTCCCATTGTCCTTATGAGGGCGCTCCGGCCGGTGCTTGCTTCCTCAAGTTGGGTATCCGTATCGGTGGCTGTTGGCAATTTCGTTAATGGAGGAAAGACTTAATAGGAACCCCCTGCTGTCGGATTGAGATAATACATGTTAATATCGTCATCAAAACACACATATGTTAACAACCAGATTAAGTTATGTTTTAGTGTGGAAGGATCAACTATAATCTATAATAACTAGCGGCCTTTCCAAAAATACAATATCTATACACTTATTGTCACACCCCGCCAAGGCGGAAACACGGGGATGCGACGACCGAAAGGTTTTCAAGCACAAGGTTCAAGCAACACACATTTTTATTG
Source organism: Ambrosia x helenae (assembly GCA_030844895.1). Taxonomy (NCBI): domain Eukaryota; kingdom Viridiplantae; phylum Streptophyta; class Magnoliopsida; order Asterales; family Asteraceae; genus Ambrosia; species Ambrosia x helenae. The sequence continues at coordinate 69,477 of JAUTDX010000769.1, forward strand.
AAATAGTACCACCATAAACGATGGATATTGTCATAAATTTATTTAGAACGACATCATAATGTTAACAAAAAGAAATATTGTCTAGTACTCTAGAAATCAAACACGATAAAAACCCATCAAAGTGGTACCATGCAGTGCTTGCTCGAACCCTTCCCTCAAATCTCTGTGGCCCTCCATTTAGTTACTTGAAAAACATGCATAACGAGTTTTGTCAACAATAATGTTGGTGAGTTTACGGGTTTGATTGTAGCAAGTAAAACCAACGTGTAATTCGTGTCTGACCAACCATAAGCTAGCTAAGCAAATGATTACTGTGCAAACCATGAGTCCCGTAACCAAACCTCTTGACTGTTATGCCTCGCGCATTGTACACTAAAGACAATGTATGTATGGTAGAATACTAACACTCTTTTGTATGTAACCGGTTAGAGAGACTAACCAAGAGTGGGGGTGTCAACCCAATAGATCTATTAAAGTGTTCCATGGCTAAATGTTTAGCTAATGGTTATAGTAGACGTTGTACGAGGACTAGTGAGCTCATGAACCAATATGTCTCATGTTCCACATGGTAGTCACGATTTAATGTACACACACTTGAAAATGACACAAGTATTGATGCATGTATTTCCCCTGAAATGTAAAAATAGTAAAATGGGGCCGTAAAAACTCACCTGATAGTAGTACGTGTGGTCTGGGGAAAACTGTAGATGGTCACCGTCCTGACAAATGATACCCTATGATCATTATGGACATGGTAAGTCGCCTAGCCTTGTTTATCATACAAATTGTTCACCCGACGTTTGTGGACTCGGTTATTGCATGACTCTTGTACGTATATTATCCATGAGTGTGCTAGTGATGTGTTTGGGAAATGTTGATAATGATCTCGGATAAAATGGACCCCTTTGTGAGTTGTTATTGCTCCAAATAGTTCCCGATTCATTGTGTGTGATTGATTTGTGATAAATAAGTACCTTAACACATGTTTAGACCATTATACCACACAATTCAAAGTTAACACATGCTTTAGCTTTGCTTAACACATGTTAGTTCATGGTAGCCGATTTGTTTTCATTGTATAAAAGATAATGCGGATTATCTAGTGAATCAAACTTGATTGTTTTAAGCTTATTCGAGCCTTGTAGAGTTACCACATGACATATTTGTGAGTTTTGTAACAAGTTTAAGCTTTGATCACCATGTTGTTAGCCTTAGCTTTAAACTTAAGCTAGGTGAGTTTGCACTTGTGAAAACCGATCCATTGCATGGTGATCCAAGTCGTGTATAGATTCAAAAATACAACTTGACTATTCAAGGTTATACTAAAGCCGATTGTAGTTAGTGTTAAGACAAGATCATATGAACAAACACTAGAACTAAGACAATGTGCATAAGATCTATATCCGAAAAGTAATGTCTTGCAAACTATTCTTTACAAAGTGTCGTGTGATTAAAAATAAGGAGTCTAGGGTCGAGGGTCGGGTTAACAAGGTAGTCGATCATAACATGAATGAATGAGGAGGTTTGTTAGTCGAGTACCTTACCTAGTTGGATGGAATGCAATGAGCCGATTTCTTAGACCTCCTAGACTCCTCTTGAACTCCAAATGTTGAGTCTTTGTGGCCGATTGTCACAACCCGACTACTAATGTCGGGTTGGTAGTTGGGTTTTAAAATAAAACCAAGTTTTATGCTTGAAAAATTAAGCGCAACGGATCACAACAAGCATACTTAAACTTACAATACCTATTTACAATACCTGTATGGGTATCCAAATCCGTCCCTTATGAGTCTTAAGACCATCATTCCTAGTGTCAATTGGTTCCTTAACTCCTACCAATTCCTTTCTTTACAACCGTTTTTCTTTTAAGGCTTTTGATTGGGCGTCAAGAATCTGCTTCTTCAAATCATTTGTCTTTGACATTTGTTTTGCTCTTACTTTTACGGGTGTTTCCCTTCCTTTTCTACTCAGAGCATCTGCTACATTGTTTCCTTTGCCCGGACGATATTTGATTTCACATTCATAATCGCTTAACAGTTCTATCCACCTTCTTTTGTCTCATGTTAAGCATCTTTTGGGTCAGAAGGTATTGGAGGCTCTTATGATCGGTGTAAATCACACACTTAGTCCCATATAAATAATGCCTCCCAAGTTTTAGTGCGAACACTATTGCCCATAACTCAAGGTCATGGGTGGGATGATTTTTTTCATGGTTCTTAAGTTGTCTCGATGCGTAGGCTATCACTTTTCCTTTCTGCATAAGCACACATCCTAACCCCTGACGTGACGCATCACAGTATACTTCAAAATCTTGGGTTCCATCAGGTAAGGATAAGACTGGGGTGCTACATAATTTTTCTTTTATGGTTTCGAAGGCTTTGTTCTTTGCATCAAGCCACTTAAAGGCAACCCCTTTCTTGGTTAAGGTAGTTCAGGGAAGCGCTATTTTTGCGAAATTTTCAATAAATCTCCTATAATAACCGGCCAACCCTAAGAATTGTCTGACTTCAGTGGGGGTTCTTGGTGGTTACGAGTTTTTGATAGCTTCTACTTTAGATGGATCGACTTGAATTCCTTGGGAGTTAATCATGTGTCCTAAAAATTTCACTTCTTCTAACCAAAACTCACATTTTGAAAATTTAGCATATAACCTTTATTTTCTTAATATTTCTAAGATGGCTCTTAAATGTTGTTCATGATCGGCTCGGATCTTAGAATACACTAGTATATCATCAATGAATACGATCACACATTTATCTAGGTAAGGCCTACAAATTCTATTCATTAAATCCATGAAGGTTGCAGGTGCATTAGTGACTCCTAAAGGCATTAGTAGAAACTCAAAATGACCATATCTAGTGCGGAAAGCAGTTTTGGGTATGTCACTTTCTTTTACTCTAACTTGCAGAAAGCAGTTTTGATCAAACAAATCATCTATTCGAGGTAACGGGTATCTATTCATTATGGTAACCTTATTCGATTCCCTATAGTCTATACAGATCCTAAAGGTACCATCCTTTTTCTTAACAAACAATACCGGAGCCCCCCAAAGAGAAGTGTTAGGCCTAATAAACCCTTTATCCGTAAGTTCTTGCAATTGTGTCATCATCTCCTTCATCTCAGTAGGTGCCAACCTATATGGTGTTCTTGCTATGGGTACCGCTCCAGGAATAGCTTCTATGTGACATTCTACTTGACGATGTGGTGGTAACCCAGGTAGTTCTTCTGGAAATATATCTAGATATTCGGACACTACCGGTACTCTTTCAGGTTTAAGGTTCTTTGGTTCTTGGGTAATTACATGTGCTAAATAAATCTGATTTCCCTTTTGAATATATTTGTGAGCTTTTACACAACTTATCAAATTGTAATTATTTTTCGGTTTTTCACCTTACAAAATCAAGGTCTTTTCGTTGGCTAATGGTATTCTTAATAGTCGTTTTCCACACAAAATTTCTACATTGTTCCTTGCCAACCAGTCCATTCCTATGATGACATCAAACTCTCCTAATTTCATTGGCATTAAATCTACTTTAAAAGAGTGATCATCTATGATTAGAGTGCAGTCATTTATGATTTTGGTGGTTTTAAGGGTCTCCCCATCGGCTAATTCAACTTCGTATGCATCAACCAGTTTCTTAGATTCTAAATTTATAAGGGGTCTAAAGGTTTCTGAAACAAAACTCCTATTGGCTCCAGTATCAAACAATATTTTTGCAACATGATGGTTTATTAAGAACATACCGATTACCAGCTCTGGTTCCTCCCTGGCTTCTTCCATAGTCATCATAAAAGCCTTTCCTCGGGGTCGTCCAGTGTTCGCCTCTCTATCCTTGAGCTTCGGGCAGTTGCTACGAAAGATCTCTGCATTCATAACACCCTTGATCCCTTGGATTCGCTTTACAATTCTTTGCTTGATGCCTCTCCCTTTGCAACAATAACAAACGGTATTCCTGCACTCTCCTGAATGAGCTCGGTTACATTTTTCACATTTGGGTCTGCAGTCGCCTGTGTGATGTAATCCGCATTTGTTGCATAAGGGACTTTGCCCCTGATAAGGCTTTTTCTCTCTTCCTTGGTCATTGCCTCATGTTCCAGAATTGTTGGCCCTTCCTGTCGTATTTCCACTGAATTGTTCAAAGTTTCTTTTTGTTCCCGAGTAACTTCCTTCTCTTATTCCTCCACACCTAATCAACTCATCTGTTAAAGTTCCCGACATTTCGACAGTAGCTTGATAAGTGGTTGGTTTTGCGGCTCTTACCATTCCTCTAATTTGTGGTATAAGCCCCCAAATGAATCGTCCTATTCGTTTACTTTCGGGGGTAACTAGATGGGGTACTAATCGTGACATCTCGTTATATTTGTTCACATATTCCATGTGCGCCACACCTTGCATTTCCAACCTCAAAAATTTTGCTTCCAACCTCTCGAGTTCATTCACCAGGCAATATTTTTCCATTAATAAGCTTCAAAACTCCTCCCAAGACATCCTTTGAACTCCATTTCTTCCTCTCGTTTGTAGCACCATATTCCACCATGCCAGTGCTCCGGATTTCAAAGAGTGAGTAGCAAATCTTACTTTATCCTTGGGTGCACAATCGCTAATATCAAGGACTGCCTCCATCTCTTCGAGCCATCTTAATGCTCCAGTAGCCCCTTCATTCCCATAGAATGACTCAGGTTTACAGGCCATAAATGCCCTAAAGGTATAGCCTGTTAGCAAATTTCTACCGCCTACCTCATCCTCTTCGTCATCAAAACCTTCATCATAGTTATGATCCCCCCCCCCCCCGTCATTATTTCCGCCAGCTCCATCTCCCCCTAAACGTACCATAGGCTGTTCCGTTTCTCTTTCAGCAGTCATTTGAGCTATTATGGTGGGAATAGCACGAGAAATCCCTTCCGAAATCAACTGTTCTATCCTAGCTTCCATTCCTCCGTCCCGGTTTTCTCTTTCATTCTGGGTATTTTCATTCCGGTTGTTTTCAGTATTAGTAAGTAGTTGTCGTAGTGACCGGGTATTTTTGGATCCACTTGGTCCAGTTTCATTCTCGGGGGTTTCCCCTTCAACATTCTTTCCTGATCGTCTTCTGGTCATTGTTCTGAATTTGCACATATAAGTAATCAAATTAATCACACATATATTACAAAATATCCATTGATTGATATATAATACAAGTACAAAATTTAACCAAATGGTTTACATTCCTACTTCCATACATAGTTTAGCATCACATCCTAGTTAGTTAGATAAACCTACTTATTTACACATTTTATACATCATTATAACAAAAGTATTAGGATGTTCTAACTTCATATCGTTCGTGCCCTTGATTGCCTAACCATCACTAATTAGGCCCTTCATCCAAAGTCTGCCTTATTCGGATTAGAAAACGCTGCAGCTTCCTACGAAGTCTATGCACTTGACTTTCAGCTTGATTCCTTTGAGACACTACTTGTTCATAATCTTCACACCTAGCACACCTTCGACTAAACACCCTTGACATTCCAGCCCGCGTAAGCCTTACATTTCTGGCTTGTCTCCTTAATTGTTCATACGGGTCTTCTTGTGGAATTTCCTTTTCAACTCTAAACCGATATAGATACCTAGCTTCTTGATTATGTCCCGACTCTTCATCCTCGGAGGTCTCTATAACATCCCTTTCGGCTAACAAGTGGGCTAGAAATCCTGGCCTAATAGACATCCGTGCACCTCTAGTCCTCCTAGAAGTCCCTTCACCATTTTTGTTTGCTGGTTGTTCCTGAGTCTCAGGCACAACTTCCTGGGACCTACTCCTACTACGGTTCAGTTCAAAGGGTTCTTCCTCTTCCTGGCTATCTTCCTTAATTGGCTGCCCAATAGGCTTATCTTGTCCTAGCTTTCCATCCGCTTTGCTAACCGTTCCCCTTTGATTTTCCATGGTTAGTGTATCTATTTCCATTAACAATCCCTTACCTCTTCATGCCATACTACAAAACAATCTTATTTTTAACATTTTAACTATGAAATCCTCAATATTTTTCTTCACTTTTCTATCTATTTGCTATGACCGTTTTCGCTCTGATACCAACTGTCACAACCCGACTACTAATGTCGGGTTGGTAGTTGGGTTTTAAAATAAAACCAAGTTTTATGCTTGAAAAATTAAGCGCAACGGATCACAACAAGCATACTTAAACTTACAATACTTATTTACAACCCTTAACCATCATAACATTCTTACATCAGTTAACACACAACCATTTAACCTACTAAAATACTAAACCAAAAATATTATAGATAAGCAAACTATTACTTCTTAGTAGTGAGATACTGCTTCTAACTTCTTTCCGGTACTGAATTATGTCTTCCAAAAGCTACCTGAAACATTAAGGGAGAAAAATACGGGTCAACAATAGTTGGTGAGTCCGTGGTCACCCATATGGTTATTTCAGTTAAAACCCACAAAAGTGATAAACAAGCCATAAGCTCAAGCCTACTCATGGAACCCATAAACTGTCAATATAGGTTCTCTTGGCGAAACATATGCCACATTAAACCGTTGGTTATCGATGGAGGGTTCTTCGGCGTACCAGCCGAATCCATCATGTGTGGGGGATTCCCTAAATAGTACTATTCATATGTTAGGCAGCTCAAACGAGTTAATGAGCGTGGGTTAGGTAATCGACAGTTCACTTCTTGTTATCACCCAAAATGGTTTTTCAATGGTTATCTTTCAAGGTTAAACAACACACGAACTCACCTCAAAGGCCACGGCTTCCTGTTCTGTCTTTCGGTTCTATTATCTTCACTGGTTACCTGTGATACATGATTTCAAAGTTATAATTAGGGTTTAATATGTATCGATTCTTATCCCTCATCAAAGATAACCTTCCTATCATTTCTTCTTCCCTTACTAACACTAATCTTATCAAACCTTAACTCTATCTAGGGTATATTATAAACATTAAGACAACAATAATCATACCTATTATTTATGCAGAAGTAACTTGATCTCTATCCCCCTGGTTCAGCCATCTCTTGCTCCTCTGGTTTGTCGATGGGTGTTTCTAACAGGGGAAAAAAGTTCTCAAACTTAGCCCTTTTATAATCACAAAGATACAAGGAGAAGAGGACACCTACACAATGAGGTGTAATGGTCCCCTGGTTTTGGATTTTATAATCTGGTTTATTAGCTAATGGTTTTGAAAATAATATTCATTTATTATTAAGTGTATTCATAATTAATTCTTTTGTGATTTTGTTTTTATAAAAACTGATTTCGAAATCGGGTTCGTTAAAATGGTCGGGTCCGTATAGGTTCGGGTTGTTACACCGATGAATACACTTAATTCGAGCCTTGTAGAGTTACCACATGACATATTTGTGAGTTTTGTAACAAGTTTAAGCTTTGATCGCCATGTTGTTAGCCTTAGCGTTAAACTTAAGCTAGGTGAGTTTGCACTTGTGAAAACCGATCCATTGCATGGTGATCCAAGTCGTGTATAGATTCAAAAATACAACTTGACTATTCAAGGTTATACTAAAGCCGATTGTAGTTAGTGTTAAGACAAGATCATATGAACAAACACTAGAACTAAGACAATGTGCATAACATCTATATCCGAAAAGTAATGTCTTGCAAACTATTCTTTACAAAGTGTCGTGTGATTAAAAATGTGGAGTCTAGGGACGAGGTTCGGGTAACAAGGTAGTCGATCATAACATGAATGAATGAGGAGGTTTGTTAGTCGAGTACCTTACCTAGTTGGATGGAATGCAATGAGCCGATTGCTTGGACCTCCTAGACTCCTCTTGAACTCCAAATGTTGAGTCTTTGTAGCCGATGATCAAGGGGTGGGGTTAGTGGTTTCAGCTGAGAGCATAGAGGAAGAGAATGAAGGTGTTTTGTTGTGAGGAATGTGATGGTTTGGATCCCTTTATATAGAGGCCGATTAGGAAGGAGACAAAACAAATGTGGTAAGCTAAGTCATCTTGGTTTAAGCATTGTTAAGTGAAGTGTATCATGATTTAGTGTATTATCCTAGCATATAGCCGATTAGTTGGATGATCTAGCTAGTATTAGGAGTGTTAGCTTGTCTAGGGTCTTGTATCATAGCTTGGCTTCATTCCTTCTTTGGTATAAGTTGAGGTAGCATCATTGATGTGTGTGGTTTTAGCAAAATAAAAGATATCATTTTCCCGGTGCCAAAAAATTTGATGTTTTAATTCAGAAACTTTGGTTTGGGATAAATGACTGATTTTTACTAAACCGATTTTACAAAGTTTTAAATTATAAAGTAAACAATATTTACTTTTGAAACTAAAACCAACACATAGGCAAAGAACCTGACGTGCATAGTATAGTTTCTTGGTAAGTATTAAGTATCGTATCCCCAAGGATCACACTTTCCCCTACTCAACATAACATCAATTTACTGATCAGGTTTTAAAAAGAAAAATAAAACGGAGGGGTTCTTTAAAAATAGTTTTGAAAAAGGTTTTGGTTTTATAAAAGAAAAGATAAAAATAGTACAATAGTAAACTATGCATATCTCGGGGTCCATTGATTAATAGTTAAGTTTATTATTAGAATTAATAATTTAAGTTAGTTAATCTTGTGGGGAAAACGAGAGGGACTTGAAGTGTTGACTCCTTGATAGAGAAGCGGAGGCGACTACTTGCGTAGAATGCTGAACTTCTCCAGCGTGCGTCCACCTGGGGTCACCGCCAGGGCCTCGCGTATAGCGGGCTCCTCGAATCGCGGTCAAGTATCTGGTCTTCTATTTCGTCTTCTTCTTAAAGTGGAGGATTCACTTCCGACCTGGAACACCGTACACCTCGTCTCAGCTCTCGCGTTCCGTACCGAAGGGTCTCGCCTTAGGGTCTTCCCGAGTAGGCCAACAATGAATCCCCATTGGTTAATGAACTAGCTTGATGGATCTCTCTTACAGTTGGTATCAGGAGACCGTACCCCTATTGGGTAACGGCGTTGTACTAACGAGAACTAGATAATGAATCCGTTATTTATTTATCTTTATTGTGACCTTAACATTTAGTGATCATTTAAACATTAAGTTGGTTGCATTAATGATAACTTAATTACACAACCCTTAACCTCCCGAACTGAATGAAATCCTTGACAAAGGTGGAAACATAATCCTAAAGGCATATGATACAAATGATCACTGGTGCACCCGTAGGGAATCCTCCCAGTGCCAAGAAGATCACCCAGTCATCTGGTATGTACCAGAAATGTGTCACTCAGATCTAGTCCACTTCAGAAGCCATTGCTTAGAACCCGGTTCGGATATCAGAAGCCCGAGGGATCTATCTCACTACCGGTTTCCTCGCCTTGGATCTAGTCGGGACTACCAGAAGCTGATTAAACCTCTAGTTATTGGTTAAGTTAATCAATTATTATGTTTTCGGATGAGCTCACAAGTGCGTGGGTTTTGACACACCACGGGTACACTCATGAGTTCTCCTAGTAAGTTAATTATTGATTTTAGGTTCAAGTTATCATCAAAGCAACCTGTCACAAAGATAAACAAATAAGGATTAGAAGAAGAGGACACCACAAATAACTAAAAATAAACTACTACTACTAATAATAAAAGTCTACAAATCAAGTGGGTTCATGAAAGAAAGAAAGATACAACCATAAACATGATCAACACAAGAACATGGCTGCTCATAGACAAGCTATCCACCTCCAAGTGATATGTAACTCTCTTGATCCTCACGACCCTCGATATTATTGCATAACTACTCTACGATCCTCTTCTTGGCTAGACCGATCAAGGTAGGACGAGGCCTAACCATTGAAGGATGTTAGGATGGCCAAAAGGCCTCCCACAAGACCCCAAGATCTCTGGAAGAAGCTTGGAGTTCGGCCCAAGAGAGCATAAGAAGGGATGAACAAATGGTGAGGGTTAGCTTGCTATTTATAGGCCTCCCAGGGCTTGCACGGGCGTGCATATGGGTGTCGAGGGCGTGCTTGCAGTTACACGTACATACTGTTGCTGCATGGCAGAGTCTGTCTGTACTGTTGTGTTTGGCACGGGCGTGCATGCCCATTTGGCATGGCCGTGCAATGCTTCCAGTCTCTGATTTCTTGCCCTCCAAGTTTCCTGCGTTGTCTTCTCGCGTGCAGGGCCTTCGTGCAGGTGAGCGTGGGCGTGCGAAGTCATTCCGGGACAGATTTTTGCATTGGTTAAGTCCCGGATTTGTCTTCTGAACATACAGGGAACAGGCTTGAAGTCTGGTATCTTTAGGAATCTCCAGTTTTTGCATGTTTTCACCCGAAAATCCTTTGTTTTCGTCTTGGAGCTCCAGTTTCCTGAGATAATCAAATAGGAACGAATTAAGCATTAATTATAACTAATGTAAGCCTAATTGTGACCTATTTTGGGACTGTTTATGCCTGTTTTATATGTTAATTCTGTGAGTCATCACAATACCCCACACTTACACTATTGCTTGTCCTCAAGCAATCATCCACAATACACTGAGGCAAATTGTAGCTAACAAACCCGCAATCCATTTATTTTATTTTAGATCACTAGAAAAATAAAATTGCATGACACGCCTACTTAACCCGTACGATTTTGCTTGAACCTATACCTGCTCACAATGTTCACTCTTCACTCGGGTTTTATCATTTGGGTGAGTTTTGGGGGTGAACACTAGTTTCCTGACCGAAGTCGACTCAAGTCATAGGCTTGTATGCAAATCAAGTCCTCATCACTAAACCAACTAACTAAGATAAATCAAGAGGACTTTTATTCGGGTTGTAATGTAGGGGTGTAAAAATAAAGATAACCTTTTTTTAACTATGTACAAGGGGGATGAGTCACCGAATCACAAAGGTGCGTCAAGGCTGTGAAGATGACGAAGTAGCAAAGCGTGGAAAAGGGCGGCTGCGTCGCTGAGCAACATTTTCTGCAGCTATCTCTGAAAGGAGTCGGGTGTTTATCCCGAGGCCTTTCATCATGGCTATCTCGTGCCTCACCGTGTAGTCGATGTTACTTCCTTTTCTGACTTTTCTCTTGGCTCGGTATCGAATAGCACCCTCATGGATCAGTAAAGTGTACTCCATCTGCGAATGAGTTGAGTTGTTGCTGCACTTGCCGTCATGAGACCAATCATATCTTTTGGCCCGTCTTTTTGCAGCACTTTTTGATTGTCCACAAAAGGGTGGATTTTGTTCCATCTTCCGCCACAATTTTCTTTCGTCTGCAGTCTTCTCAAATATGATCTGTATTATCTCTGGTGGCAGACGTGGCTGAGCAAAGTGGAAACAGCGAAGCAAGTGTTCGTCCAACGGATGCATCTTGAGAAAGCGAGGGGGAAAGAAAGAGAGAATGGAGATCACAGAAAGAGAGTAGAAAGAGCTCAAAGTAGGAGAGAGAGAAAGAGAGAGAGAGAGAGAGCAGAATTCCATTTCCTTAGGTTCTCACCGATCAAAGACCAAATTTTAACTTTGAAGAACTTTCTTTGGGATCTCTTTTTTATTTCTCTCTTTTTGGTTCACGCTCTCTGTTTATTTTTGCTCTCCCCTAAATTTTATTCATTTTTTTAGAAGATCTCCCTCTTGGCCCCGTCTTGTTTTATTCCCTCCTTTGTCAACGGTGTTGCTTTTTCTTCAAACTTGCACTTCGCGCCCTTGGTGATGAAATCTTGAAGCTGCTGTAGTGACGCATGATCGAGACTCATTTATTGGGTGAAGATACGAAAGGCTAAGGCTCAAAGTGGTTTTCTAGGGGAAAGGATCTATTTGGGGAGAAACCTAAATGCCTCTATCATTTTTATTTTAATTACTAGTTTTAAAACAAGAAAATGCATAAACACACAAGTTCTAACCGAGTCAGACTAAGGTCGGAAATCTCTCAAGAAATGAAACAAGCAAAAATATATTATGAATATCTGCAAGCGTGGTGCTCGTGCAAAGGCTCAAGAAACTCTCACGGACAAAAAGGGTAGGATAAGGTAGCGGTTGCAAGCTCAACTTTCAGGGTGTTTTTCACTTGCCATGCAACCTATTTTTCTACTTGATTTTATTTAAACAGATCTATTGTGCTTGATTAACATCATCTAATTTCGACTGTCTTTTTAGTGTGAACCTTTCGGCATAAATGCCTAGTAGCGTCCACTCGGACGAGCCTAACAGACTATACAAACCTGCCAAAGCAACCGTGAATGACGCTACGGGTATCAAACTGCTAAGAGGGTCTCAGACGACCACAATCATATGACAAAATGACCCGCGAGATAAAATAAAATAAAATAAGCAGTACTATTGGTCCACCCCACACTTAAAATTTTGGTATAAATTTTAAGTGCAGAAATAGAAAAAAGGCAAAAGAAACTAATACTCCCCTGATAAGGACGAATCCACTCGTGTGTGAGTGAAACCTGCATCCTCCACCGAGAGACGTCAAAATGGTGGCTCCAAAAATAGCAAACTGTCCTCAACCTGTCCTAAAATACTAGAAAAGAAAAAGTAAAAGTAACAAAGATAAAAAAACTAAATCCTAAGATAGATACTAGTGCCGAAGCACTAGCGGGTGAAACAAGTCTGGCATGCACCGAGCATGCAACACAAACCGTCATCCAAGTGTCAATACAGTCATCCAAACAAACAACCACAAAATAAAAATAAAAATAGTGTTTAATGTCAACAACCAACATCATGAAAACCTGCAGAGATGGAGAAATCAAACCGAGCGCGCACGGCGGGAGCGGCGGCTAGAGCGGGAGGTAGAGGTGGAGCCAGTGCAGGAGGCCATATGCCTGGAGAAGTCCTCGCGGAAGGACCGGAACTCTGCAGTCAACGTGTCAAGTCTGTCAAGGATGGTGCGAATCATACCTCTTGACTGCGGGTGGTCGGTCCTGGCTGCTGGTGATGGTGTTGTCTGGCGCCTGGGACTCCTCCGTCTCGTGCTCTGTCGTCTGGCTGCAGCGGCTGACGACTCTGGACCTATAGTAGCAGCTGCTGCTGATGACTCTGCTCCTCCTCTCTCCTCTGAGTGTCTCTCTCCACATGCTGCTGCGAAAGCTGCCTTCTCATCCCACAAATTCTGTTTGTTATCAATCAGCTTCAGAGTGATCTTGCCAATAACCCCGGTGTTCTTCATATTCTCTATCCCCAGGGAGCGGACCTGCTCAAAGATAGTCAGTCCGGTCACTGCCACAGGGGTAAGGACCCCTAGTGATGTGGCAAGGCGAGTGATGTATGGGCCCCCAAATATGAGACTAGACGGCTTAGTACCGAAGCGGCGGGTGAAAAACTCAGCCATAGCGTGGGCAAGATTGCCATGCCTCCCGTCGATGACGCAGAAGAGAAAGAATGCTTCCCGCTCATTAACACCCCCTATGTTGTCCTTCCTAGCTCCCAAGGTGCTGGCGATGATCATATGGATCCACCTGTGGAGTGGGTCACGAAAGCTAGATCTTTTGTGCTTCCTAGGGTCCCACTCCATGAAATGGTGGACCAAAACTCTGCAGCTGTAACACCCTCGGGCCACCAGTAAAGGCTATCAGTAAAGATGGGCTTAGTAACCTCCCTCTGCCTATACAATCCCATGCGCACCCCGTACTCTGCCAAAGTCATCCTATACCAAACCCGTCCCATCCTGAACCCAATACACCTTTGAGAGATCCTGTCAACAGCATCAACAGGAGGGGCGTACACAAATGAAGCTAGGAACTCCAGAGTGAGCTCCCTGTATACTGTGTCCCTGATCCTGAAAAAGCGATGCCACTAATGAGAGAGTAGGTGTGTGAACCTGGGCTCGAGCCCAACCTGCTCAATAGCATCGTAGTCCACAGGTATATGGGGTCCCAATGACCTCTTCTTGATTATCCTCATTCTGTAACGAGCATTGCTTCCGTTTCATTCCTGTTGAAGTATGTCCAAGGATGTACTGTGTCAGGAATCTCCCTATCGGGCTGAAAAGTGTAAGTCTCCGGTAGGGGTAGTGGAGGTGATTCCCAAGACTGGTGTGAATGAGGGGAATGGTGAGAGTCGGATGATACTGACGGTGACCTTAAGTATGAAGTGATGGTGATAGTTCCTAACACTTCCTTTGATCCGGTTGGTACCTTGTTAAAATGGAAGGGAGTTGACCTTGATTAGGTTGGGTGGTTACTTGTTTTTGCCATTTTAGTGCAAGAGTAGGATGACTAAGGATGAAAGGGACATGTGGGTGTCTTGGGGCTTGTGTTTGGCCGTAAATAGGACAAGGGGGGATCATCTATTTTGAGTTATTATCCCACATGTTGAAGGCTTATGTAAGATGGTTTTCATGCTTGTTTGGTGATAAGTAGAGACATTCCTTGAAAGAGACAAGAGGGTGTGTAGCTTCGGTCGAACAAGAGGACAAGCAAGGGATCTCTCAATTAAGGTAATGATCATTATGTAAGAAGGTGTTGCACTTAGTAACTTCATACCTTTTAAGTGTCTTGTTTGGACAATTTATTGAAAAAGACCCATGAGACTCTTGTTTTAAGGTGGTGGCCGAAAGAATGCATAAGAATAGTTCCATTTGTTTAGCTTTGTTGATTAAGGATAGTATGTAGGTATGTGTGGTTGTATTGTCGTGTATGTGTACACATTCAATTGCTAGTAGTGAGTGTTGGATGAGTTCGTAGGATCCCATGAGGTATTTTAATGTCTTGATGACGACATTAACATGTATTTTGTGAATCATAGGTTATTTGTTTGTTAAATGATATCCCATGGTGGTCCTTGTATTCACATACGTGTGTTAGAGGTGAATTTATCATGTGTTAGAGTGTAATAACCTCTTGAAATGTTTGTTTGGTGACTTGTCCGGGTATTGTATGACTAAACAAGTGTACCATGTTGAGTTTTCTGACTAACTCTTGCTTTACTAGACTGGGGGGGGGGGGTATAGTGTATGCAAACTGTCTAAATATGCATATATAAACAGGTAATAAATGAAACATGTACGGATATTGACCTGGTTTGTTAACTATTGTCACTCTTATGTATACACAATCGGCCATACATACACATTGTGGATCATGCAAAAAACCAACACATATATATACATATACATATATACATACATGACACTCATGTAGATGTGTATTGTCCAAACAAGAAAAAAACATTTATACACACACACACACTCGACACATACATATGTATTAGATAATTAAACTTTCTTATCCAACACATGTCTATCTTTCACTAGAAAACACATCCAACCAAAATCTCCTCACATTTCCAATACATGACAACTTACTCCAAATACCTTATCCAATTTCCAAAGCAATCGGCCCATGTGCACACATACATACATTTGAATACATACATTAAATGGAGGACTAGTGTGTCATGCATGGAGAATAAGACAAAGCCTAACCTAAACCACTTTATACTAATCTAGGCAAACCTTTTTATCAAGACATAAACCTATACATGATCACTCACCCAAAACTCTTTCACCTTTGTCCATAATCGATCGAGTATAAAGAAGCACAAGACAAAGATTTCCTTAAGTCAACTCTTACACCAAAGTAGGATCTTACAACTTTTCATTCACCACCTAAGCTTCTATAATATCCACAAATAGCCTCTAAGAAGTCGGCCTAGGCATTATACCATAGAAATCCTTGTTTGAATCCAACATACACCAATATAGGCGTTACACATCCATTGAACATTTACCTATGCTCACTCATGACCCTTTTACACTAACCACCAACTAACCTACCTATTCTCTTCCTTAACCATTGGCCGCCTACCTTATTCCCATCACATGTCTATAAAACACCACCAAGACAACTTAAAATAGTTCTTACACTTGTCTTGTTCCAAACCTAGATGAGGAGGCTTGTCACAAATGAAGTTTCTTGTCTTGATTGAGCCGAAAAGAATGAGGAAAACATGGAAGCATGCTAGACATTTTATACCAAAATGGATATACAACTACACATCCCCATGAATGATCCTTGCCTTTTCTTGAACCCACATGCAATCGGCCGAAAGTTTACCTAGGGAAAGGGCATGGACTTTCTCAAATGTCAACTCTAATCACCAAACTAGAAAGCCACTTTTAGATGTCCATTATCAAGGGTGAAAGACTCTCCATAAATGCACTCCCATTGTCACCAATTGGCCACTATATAAGGAAGCACATTGAACTCCAAACTCCACACACATCATACCTACACAACACAAAGAACCACACTCCTTTTCTTTCTTGTTTCCACTCAGCCAAACCCAATAAACCAAGCCTAAGGCTATTGCTATCGAGGAACATTCACAAACAAGCTAGGAGGATCACATTGAGAATATAAAGTCGAGAGGATCGAGCTTCGTATTACCATCGGCTTCATAGAACTCGGTATGCCTACCTTCCATTATTTCTCCACAAACACACATATACACGACTAATTATATAGAATCGTGTACTAGTTTAGGACACCCGAAGATTTGTCCCATATCATGTGTGTAATCGGGCCAAAAATCTATAAACATAATAGCATAAAAGATTAAAACTCACTTCAAACTATTTTGATTCCTTCCTTATACAAACACTAGCACTATAGATATACATATCGAACCAACTTAATTGTCACACCCCGACCAGGGTGGGCCTGGACGAAATACAGATTGGTGCCAAACTTGCACAGCGGAAGTAACATATGACTGTAATTAATGTTACAATTTCTAATCCCGAATTAATATCAATACAACTTAAATAATATTTAAATAGATAACTATTGCAAGGACAAGTCGCGGCGGTTGTCGAAGCAGTTGATGAGGTGTAATCCACTAATCAATCCAATCTCTTATCTCCTTTAACTCTAGATGCCCTAAACCGCAACACTTGTATAATAATAATGATTAATATTTCGATAAAATATTCAGACATATGTATTGGGTTCAGTTTCGTGTTAGTATATACTTTAATATTTCTAATAAATAAAGCGCGAAAAATTTGGGTCCGAAATCGGGGTGTTAAATAAACACATGATGACATGAACATACCCGAAGTGTATGGACATGGATAGTGTCGAGGAGATCCCAAAAGATCCAACTTTTTGAACTAAAAACATATGTATATCCACTTTAGTATAATCGCCTTTTATACGTGGACACAATCGGATTTGTACGATGTAATACATTTATACATTTATAAACATCTTTTTACAACCATAAAATGGATCTATGGAAGTCGATTTCATGACTCAAGGTTCGGATTCTTGATCAAAGTCTATAATAAAGTTTTGGGATATTATAAGAACATATGTTAACATGGCCCTAACATGTGTTAAACACACTTTAGATACCAAAAGCTAGAAACCATGTTAGAACACTCGTATTTTCCACAATCCACCACACGTGTTAGAATGGAGACATATTCTACAACCCATGATAACATGTGGGGCCCGTTTTGTTAACAATGGATACGTTTTTACAGCGAAACTCTCAGAACTCACAAAACCGTACACTTTACAAAGTACAGATATAATACGTTGTAATTGTCACGTGCATGAATAATGGCCCCACATACTCATGATACAAGGTTCTACAAGTCGGGTGAACAACTTGTATGGTAAACGACAAGAATGTTCAACTTATTATGTCCTTAATAATCATAGGGTACCATTTTCCAGGACAGTAGCTATAGCATTTTCTGCCTCACTAGACCTTATCTGCAGTCACCAAGTGAGTTTCACGACCCTATTTTACTATTTTTACATTTTCTGGGGATAAGCATGCTACATTTCTAGTACATTATATTTTGTGTGATATTTTATCGTGACTACCATGTGGAACATGAGACATTCGGTTCATGAGCTCAACAGTCCTCGTACATACGTTTACACTGTAACCATTAGCTAACAGTAGCTAGCCATGAACACTTAAATAGATCTATTGGGATTGACACCCCCACTCTTGTTAGTCTCTCTAACCGATTACATACAAAAGAGTGATAGTATTCTACTATACATACGTTGTCTTTATTGTACAATGCGCGAGGCACAACAGTCAAGAGGTTTGGTTATGGGACTCATGGTTTGCACAATAATTATTCGCTTAGCTAGCCTATGATTGGTCATACACGGATTTCACGAGCACTTTACATAGCACATTAAAACCTGTGAACTCACCGATATTATGTTGACAAATCTTTTATGCATGTTTTTCAGGTAATTAACTATGAGGAGCGGAGACTTGGGAGAGAGGTTTGATCATGCAGATCATGGTACTATCACCAGTTGGAATTCAATAATGTTGGTCATGTCGTGTCTTGGTATTTGATACAATGATTTTCAGACAATATTATGTTTTTCTTAATGATGTATGACATTGATTATCACCTAATGGTATCGTTTTAAATTATATCTTATGTGTTGCTCGAATCTTGTACTTGAAAACCTTTCGAATCACATCCTCGTGTTTTCGCCTTGGCCGGGTGTGACAGAAAATAACTCAATAAGACCCACAAAAGCATTCAAGAATGGTTGAACTCAAACACATATCTTTTGAAAACTTACACAGATTAGACTTTAAGTAATCATTCAACATTCAAATTCAGGCCTACAAAGATTAAAGTTAAAATTCAACATGTGATTTAAATCTAAAATGGCCGAGGCCTACAAACTTGAAGATATGACGCAAGTTTACAATGAATAAAAAGATACAAGAAATATCAAATAAGGATCAAAGCGCACTCACCTTCTGTAATCATTTTTATTCACAACCTCAAAGAACCATTTAATGTTCATGGAATTACTTCATGTATGGGTCAAATCCAACCCATCAAGTATGAATCCTTAAGTCAAATCATCAAGTGAATTAATTGGGAATTATAAAAATGATTAAACAGGGATTAATTGAAAGGTAAAGTTGAAATCCTAACAAGTAATTTCCAAAGGAATTAAACAAGTTGGAGACTAACCAATTTTGAATATTAAAATTGAAATAATCTATTTTACTATTTTTAATTTAAAAGTTGCAATGGTAGGAGACATGAACTTACCACAAATGAAAAGATATCACTTTACGTCACTTAACTTTCATCATGCTTTAAAAGTTGACATTTCATTTTGATGGATGTCATAAGGTTGCTTGCAAGACTTAGACTACAGGGAGTGGAGGGATGAAGCGTCATGTGGCACTTGTGGGGCCCATGTGGGAGGGAAAAATTGTGGGAAGTGAAAGGGGGGAAAGAGGGTGAAAAGAATAATATTATATTGGGTTAAAGTTAAAAAAAAAAGAAAAAAGAATCGGCCAATAAGTCTTCTCCACGTGGCTTCCTCCTCCCCCCCACCGGTGATTTCTTCCCCGCCCAAAGGGCTCCCGCCCTCTTCCACGCCACCTAGGTGCGGTATTCCCGCCCTTGAAACCCCTCCCCGCCCTCACCTTCCCGCCCACTTCGTCCACTCTTATAATATGATTGTCTGATTTTAAGGCCAAGTGGAGCGGTTGGGGCATTCCACGCCCTATTTCCATGTAGAGGAAGGTTATTGGTTTAAGCCTTTCATGCCCAAAATCAAGTGTGAAAAATTCAATGCTTAAAGAATAAAAAGGGCCCAAAACGCCCGGGGGCAGTAGTGTTTGGGGCGTTATGGAGACATTTCACACCCATTTCACCTAGTCTATACATCATATATAATGTTTCTAAATGTGTGAGTAATGGAAGACATTACCCAAACTGGTTTACCTCTCGGCAGATTTAGCCTCTCAAGTCGTTTTAATTAGACCTTGGCAACACAATGAGATACTTTCACTCTTAATGATAAGTTACATATTTTGGCTCAATTTAAAAAACAATATTTTTTTTGAACCGCAAACGCTTTATATATATATATATATATATATATATATATATATATATATATATATATATATATAAAGAGCCAGGCAGTGGCTGGGAAAGATACACCAAACACCAAGAAACAAACTACAATAACTCTACTACATCAAAATTAAGCCAATTATCCCAGCACACCCCCATATTGTTTGCCCGATGATCCAGCCACATGAAAGAGTCGTCGCGGATCTGATCCATTGTCACATTCACTGGTATGAAGACCCCATCGAAAACCTTTTTATTCCTAGCATACCATATTCTTCAAACTGTCGCGATTACCACCGAATACACAATCTTTTTCCACTTCTTAGAGCCCGGGTTGTTTGCAATGTATGTTACCAAATCTGGTAGGGAGTGAAGACCATCCGTCCAAGAAATCCTCATCCATCTAAGCACATTCCACCAAATAGCCCTCGCCCAAAGGCATTCCACGAAAACATGATCCACATCTTCGACCGAGAGACCACACCGTCCGCACAAGGAGTCAGGAACGTCCACACCTCTTTTGATCAATTTAGTTTTGGCTGCAACCCTTCCAGACACGGCTCTCCACAGAAGGAAAGAACATTTGAGAGGCGCCCATGATGACCAGTTGAAAACAGCCCTATCCGATTAGTACAAAGCAGCGGCAATTTCCTGCCTGACATCCTTGACCGAAAACCCCAGCTCACTCCCATTACTCCAGACCCATTTATCCCTGCCCCCCTTGAACTGGAAGTTACCTAGGTGCTGCAATAAAATCGACCATTGCTGGCACTCGACATCCGAACACGGCACCTTAATCCACTCCCAACTCCAACCATAGCTGAAACTTCTCATATCCATAACAGAAGCATTTTTATTTTTTGCCAGCTTATAAACATCCGGGAACGATGTCATAATCGGACTATCAAGAAGCCAAGAATCCTTCCAAACCTCATCAAGGACCCATGACCACACTCCACTTTAAGTTTATCTTGGATAATAATACCCAGTTTAAAAAGGGACCCTTCGATATTGCCAATATCCTTCCATATTCCAGTAGTCGCCTTCTTAGTCGGAATTAAGTGTTTATCTTGATTTGTTTTATGAATAGCGGCCACCACCGAAGACCACAGCTAGTCGGGGGTGTTTCTGAAGTGCCACCACCATTTACATAACATGGCAACATTGAAATCCTTCAAACCTCCCACACCGACACCACCACTCGATTTAGGTCTCAAAAACTTTTTCCAACGAATCCAACGGATATTGTTGATGCTATGGCTTGCTCCCCACACAAAATCCCTCCTAATGCTCTCAAGTTTCTTTATAACTATCTTCGGGGCTTGAAACAAGGAAAGGAAATAAGAGGGAAGACTCCCTAAAACGGCTTTTGCTAAGGTGATACGACCCGCAAAAGACAGATGTTTAGCCTTCCAAACCGATAACTTCCTTTTGAACTTTTCAATCACCGGCCTCTAGAACTTAGCCCTTTTCATGTTCGCGCCTATCGAAATCCCCAGGTAAGTAAAAGGCAACGCCCCGGCTTCATAGTTAAGGAGCTTCGCAAATTGACCCACCTCTTTATCATCAATGCCGATCCCGTAAAGGCGACACTTCTGATGATTAACCTTGAGACCTGAAACAAGAAACAAACAACGAAGGAACCTGTTAAGGCTGATCACGTTGCTTCTAGTCCATTCCCAAATGAAAACAACATCATCGGCGTAGGTAAGATGCGAAATATAAGGGCCACCATTCGGTAGTTGCACCCCATGAAACATCCCTCCGTCAACCGCTTTTATAAGGAATGCAGACACCGCTTCCATAGACATTAAAAAAACAATAATATTGAAATCTATCAAGATAATATAGGTGAGAACTCATCATTGTCATAAATAAAATAAAATATTCTTGATGCAAAACATTGTAAGCCTGATATCTATACTATATTATAATGTATGAGGGAAAGGTAGTTTAATATACCCAAAAGTTAAGAACTTATTTTTCATTAATAACCCTAAAATGAGGGTAAAATAGTCATTCATACATTATGTACACTTTAATACGTTATCTTAGTTACACTTTAATTCCCATATTTTTAGTTAGTAGTTACATTTTTCTCCCCTCCTCTACAAAATTATAATTATTTTTATTTAATTCTATCATAACTTTAAAACTATTATATTTTAAAAACATTCGAAAATACCATGACGACCTACACATTTTTGTTGACGTTTAGATGTTTGTCTTAGTTAATATCGATGTGTGGATTGAAATCTACAAGAAAGAATGCCTCATGGACAAGAGATTATGGCATTTTATGTTTAAATACTAATATGGCTACTGAGGGTTAATTGTTAAACCCACATTCGCATGCTTTGCAAGAACATTGATATGCACATTTTAAACAACCTATAATCTAAGTGCATAAATTGAACACCCAACATGATTTTATAAAAGTGAGTCGTACACAGCATATCAATACAATAAAAGCGACACAAACATATATTATCATAATTGTTGACACAAAAAGAAGAAATCATACACAACAACGTTTGTGACTGCGATATATCTGAGAAATTATTTAACGTTATCGAGATCTAGGTTGTATAGCAACCACCATTATCGGCTTCAAGGGCAGGAAAAGGTTTACTATAGTTTTGATGAAGTCAAAGACGATCGCCACAACTTCTATCCGGTCGAGTTCTTAAACTCGCTAACTGGTAGTAGTTTACCGCCTCATAAGCTTCATCTAAAAATCGAACGCCCTATAATATTGTTGCGGAATATCGATCCATCTCATGGGTTGTGTAATGGCACCAAATTAATATGTAAAGTCTTTCAGCATAATGTTATTGATGCAGAGATAGCTATCGGGCAACATACTGGAAAGAGAGTATTTTTGCCGAGAATCCCTCTATGTCTTTCTTAGGACGACATGTTCCCGTTCGAGCTGAACATAAAACAGTTTCCTATTCGACTTAGCTTCTCCATGACAATTAACAATGCTCAAGGTCAAACAATTCCACATGTTGGTGTTTATCTTCCGAATTCCGTATTTTTGAATGGACAACTTTATGTCGCTTTATCAAGAGGGATATCAAGCACTAATACAAAGGTATTAGTACATCCTGCCAAAAACTTCAAATGAGACGGGGTAATGGTTTTTTTACGCATTTGGTGGTTTACGCAAGTACATTCTAAATATAGTTGCATGTTATTACTTTATTTACGTTGGTCACTTTCACTAACTTATTCATTTTTCTCTTAAAGAATATTAGGAATTTGTCATGGATGAGATAAAGAGAAAAATGGAAGACATGTGAGGTATGTATACTATATATACAACAGAAAATTATAAAAATAAAGACATATGTTACTAACATACTTAACATTGTTGTTTTTAGGTCCCAAACTTGCTCCGGCTACTGACGGGTCAGCAAAACAGGAGAAGATGGAGGAAACTCAACCTCCAAAAGATGTAATAATCAAACATGAAGAGATACAAGAAATTTCAGGGATCACCCATGATGACGAATGTGGGCCGATAATATATATGAGATCATGCAGATTTGGAAGACGTATGACTAAATTGTCCCATGATTCAAGTAGTTCATTTTTAAGCTTTTAGTTTTCAACTTTATGTTTATTAGGACTTATTTTTCCTTATTCGCATATTATTTTATTATTTCATGAAATGTTCTTGAATTACTTTATAATTTCAATGTTAAATCTTTTAGTTACTAAACATGTGTAATGTTTATGACGTATATTCACCACAATGATGCTACAACAAATATTATACTAATGTAAAATAAGTATCGCATTACAAAGTGTCGGTCCCGTCGTATCACGCGAGTTTCCTACTAGTATTACACAATGTCACGATGCTCAAATAATAGAAAAAGGATTAATCTCATGAAATGTGAACAAAATTCAACCACATCATTTGTAGTCACTAATCCCGCTTCCAAATTCTTGCGGTTGATAATGTGTTTCCCATTTTTTAAGAATATAATTATGTGATTATTATTTAATTGCTTTGAGTTAAGTCCTTCCAGTGTTTTAGAAAATTGGATGTTCAGTGAAATATAATGTGAGTAATTTAATTTGTTCGTTACAAAAAAAAATGTGTAAATTTGATTAGTTCTCATGAATTCATGAAACAAAGAATGAAAATAAATGTTAGCTAGTATTATTGTTAGTAATGCTAACCACATTTATTACATGAAACAAAGAATGAAAATAAATGTTAGCTAGTATTATTGTTATTAATGCTAACCACATTTTAAATAAATGGTTTGATTTTATTAGTAAAAGTTATATAAATCGTACTTTATGTTTACAACGTATTTAAGTGGTTATGCTTTAACTTTAAAATTTATAAAAATCATCCTTTATGTTTGCAAATCACATAGCCATCCAACCTCCATGCTGACCACTAAAATCACATAATCGTCATCACCACTAAAACCGCTTTTCTATTTATCAACACTTAAATCCTATGCGCGCCATCCTCTTTTTCTCAAATCGAATCCAAATTGAAACACACACTTCAAAACACCCATAGAACTAAACAGTGACGGAACCAGAAAATTTTATACTGGGGGGGTCGTAATAGATATTTTTTAAGTTCATAATGTAAATAAATTATATTTTACAATGTATAACGAAGTTTTGAACTACTATAAGTTCCAATTGTAACATTAATTTTTGTGACTTAAAATAGTTATAAATTTGTGTGTATTAAAAGGTGTCGGTTCGTTTTCAAAATAACCTGCCTATGTAAACTTTTGAGTTTTGAAATATATTATCTTCGGCAATGGTTTATGTTACTCTTAGAATCAAACAAAGTTAACATTATAATAGATTAGACGTTATTTAATAATACTTAAACTATCGTTACATGATAGATTAGAAAAAAAAACACCTCAAAACCAAAAACATTTAAACTTGATAGTCAACTTTTGAATAAAAAAACAGCCTTTTGAGATGACACTCTACTAGTCTTCTCTGTTCAACTTAAGATTTAAAAAGAAATATTTAGAAAGTAAAACTTTAATATTATGTATGTGTACTTTTCACTAAAAAAATACACACACCATCATGTACTTCTTTTCTTCCTTTGCATTCTTCTGCAACTCAAAGTTGCAGACTACAACGGAAATTGTGTGTTCTTGTTTTCTTCACTTAACAACTCTAAGGATAACAAGAAGGGTCAAAACAAAAGAAAACGACTATGTAAGAGGCACTTGCAGGCGAAAAGGTCATGAAACATTGGTTGCCGGGAAGGTTGTCGGGACGGTCGCCGGAGGGTCAATGGACCCTCCTAACCCCCCTTTAGTTCCGTCCCTGGAACTAAATCAAAAACAAGCATGAACACATCTAACATACATATAAGACTATCCCCATTAATACCCAATATTTCAATAAAAAATTAGTTTCGCTCTCTTCCACCTACACAACTCAACCCAATCCAATATTTCACACCATTAGCAACCCAACCTAAATCATTTTTACTATATAAATATTTTTTTATACTAAAAATATTTTTTTTGAACGAAGTCAGTTTTCAATAAAATTTATACCCAAACGTTCACAAAAAAGAACTAAGAAATACAGTATATTTGTTTTTTTAATCTACAAATACTAAGTTATTTAAGTAATTAAATTTTTAGCGGAAAAGTAGTTAAGAGAAAAAAAGAAATTAAAAATATAAACTAGTGTACCAATCAAATTTTGACTAGTGGCACAAAAAAGTTATAAAAAAAATTGGGATGTTGGTCATGAACTTGGTCGGATCAAACGACCAAATTGCAACCTCTATTTTATTTTTATTTTTTTGCAAACCGTTAATAACTTGACTAGTCGGGTGTCCGCGCGTTGCGGCGGGAAATAACATTTATAACGGTTCTGTTAAGCCATAATCAATTAACCAAAATATTTGTTTTGGCGGTGTTGCATAATCATTAGCGGAGCTTGAACTGCATTAACCACAATCGAAACATTCGAATCCTAAGTGCTAGAGGAAGTGCAAGCACATGAATATATACATAGCAATAATTGTGAGAAACGCTAAACAAAAAATTAGGGTGATCATGAGGAACTGGGAGTTACACACATAACGACAAACTCTAATTGTAAACACATTGGTGATTGTCCGGAAAAACATAATCTAACCTGAAATTGTGAAACAATGTTAATTCGACGTTTATAAAAGACAGATACGTTGGTTGATTTAAGGTCGTTTTCGTTTCAGTTATTACTTAACCCTAACATATTTTTTAATTGAAAACACTATAACAATATTATATTCAAATTAAAGAGACCGCAATGCTCGTTTATACAGTGTAATATATACTAAGAAAATATTAACAAATAAAAAAATTATGGACGTTTAAAAATCGTGGGGGTAGTTGGTTAAAATAAGGTGCAAAAATGTAATTACTATTTAAATAAGTTAAATCTGAGTAAAGTTGTAAAGTTGAGGGGACAAATGTGTATGTATTATATGAAAGACATATGGTGTGTTGTACTCTAAACAATTATAATTGTAACACTTAAATACTAAGAGGTCATTAGGAAATGTATTATAATATAGTATAGATTGGCTATTACTTAACCCCAACATATCATTTTTTAAATAAAAAAAAAACTATAGCAATACTATACTCAAAATGTCCGTTTTATACAGTGTAATAAAGTAAGAAAATATTAAAGTGTGGAAAAGTTATGGACATTTAAAAATCGTAGGGTGGTTACAATAAGGGTTAAAAGTGTAATTATTTTTAAAATAAAAGGAATTGAGTATAGTTGAGGGGACAAATGTGTAAATATTGTGTAAGTGTTAACAGGTGCATTGTTGTTGTACACTACGCAATTATACATGTACAACTTGAATTTTAAGCATCAATGAGAAATGCATTATAATAAGTTTAGATAATTTCAATTCATTTTCGTTTTTTTCTTTTGTTTTTGTTTCAGTTATTGCTTAATCTTAACATATATTTTTTTTAAAAATTATAGCAATACTATACTCAAATTAAAGAGAAGAAAATGTTCTTTTATACGGTGTAATAATATTAAGAAAAATATTATCGTCTGGAAAAGTTATGAACGTTTAAAAATCGTGGGGGTAGTTTGGTTAAAATAAATATGCAAAAGTGTAGTTAGTATTTAAATAAACAGAAATTGAGTAAAGTTGAAGGAGCAAATATGTAAATATTGTATAAAATTATAATATAGTATAATAGATAAGGGGGGAAACTGTAACTAATAAGGGTATATGTGCATGTTATGTTTGAAAAGACATAAATGCCCTTAAAAAGTAGTTACTACATGCATTATGTGTTGTAATTTAAGCATTTATAATTGTATTACTTAAAAATTTAAGAGGTCCTTATGAAATGTTTTATAAGATAGTATAGATAAGTGGCAACCCAATGTATGATTGCCCACCGATGAGAGTGGTCTAAGCACTTGAATCAGACACACAAGCTTAAAAAACATATAACTTTGCAAACACAAATATATAATCAAACACACAAGTGTTGTACATGTACATATCCAACATGTCTTCGTCAGGGTGTGAGAGGCAACTATAATTTGAATATGTGACTAATGGTGTGCCTTCGGTGAGATCAATCGGGGAGATGAGATGGACTCGGGGACCAAGCCAAACACCACCCCCCCTGTTTTTTTTCGGGCAAAACGGTGAAAATGCACCGTGCACACCGAGCCTCCTTATTGGTTGATTTTATTATTTATTTTTTTAATTAAAGTTTATATAATAGAAAATGAAGGGGGATTAGGGGAATACCATTTCCAAACTTTGGGGGAGGAAAGGGGGAAAAATGAGGTGGCGCTGATGTGGCACTTAGGGAAGTTGGGGGAAAAAAGGGCACACCATCTAGTCTGACAAAATACATTATTATTATTATTATTATTTAACTTGTATACTGTTTTTAATGTCTAATAACACTTTCTAAAAAATTAAAAATAAATTATTGTGTTGAGAGTTTAATTAAAAATTAACTAGTCGTCGCTCATTTCAAAACATGTTTATAAGAACATCAACAATGCATCAATGGATACAAACCTTCATATCAAATTTTTCCAAGCAAAATTCACGAAGCTATAAACTTCTAACGGATCTCACCGTCCACTCTAGATATCTTAATTCTTGCCACTTAGGCTTTGGCCTAGTGGTGTGGGGGTGAGGGTGTATAAGGTGAGGTCAGGAGTTCGAATCCCCTCCACAGGTGATAAGGGTGAATATTAGAGGAATATTAAGTTAGGATATAATTAGCCGTTAAAAAAAATCTTAATTCTTAAACAAGGGACTTTTAATTTAGATACTAACAAAGTCCTTGACCTCCTCCCTCACACATATCTACAATCCATTACGCACAATGCAAGCAAGGTGATGTTATATTGTAAACTTAAGCCTTAGAAAGGTAGGGATTTGTGGGGCTTGGATTTTAAATAATTTAAAGGATATTACTCTATATATTAATTTGTACTAGATTATGGCTGTAGGCTGCGCGTTGCGGCGGCGCTTTAAACAGTTTCACGTTATGTGATACGTTAACCATACGAAAACACGTTAGCCGTCTCGTTTTGGAACACAGTTTAAGTCAAAGACGTATGTAACTCGAATTATACCGTCAAAAAAAAACCGTTTTATATTTTAGCCGACTCTTTTCCAAATACAGTTTATGTCAGAAAAAGTAGGTAAAACGAAGTTACACCGTTGAATGAAAACGTTTTATATTTGAGCTAACTCATTTCAAAACACATTTAATTTCTGTCAGAGACGTAGACCAACCGAAATCCCATGTAAAAATAAGCATGAAAATGTATTATATTTGACCAGACTCTGTTTCTGAAAAAACTTAGCTCGAAACATGAATTTATATCGTTTACATAGAAAGATGAATTTATAACAACACACAGGTAACCCGAATTTTTACTGTCGATTTCCAACGTTTTATATTTTATCTGCTCGTTTCCGAACAAAATTTATGTCAGTATAGTAGACCAACCGATATCATACGTTAAAATAAAGAATGAAAATGTTTTATATTTGACCAGGCTGGTTTCCGAAAAAAATTCCCTATCATTTATTGAGAAGTTTGGGGATATAATGGGTTACAGGTCAAAAGTTTCAGGGTAAAAAAGAAGTTAGAAAGTAAAAAAGAGCATATTTGTCAAGTTAAAAGGTGGTAGGGGGTCATTTCTGTCAAGATAGAAAGTTAGTTATTGTAAAGTTGAAAGCTTAAGGGGTGAATTTGTCATTTTGTAAAAGCTGAAGGGTTAAAGCTTAAAAAGCATGGTCCTCCACCGACCATGCTTTTTAAGTTATTAAATAATAAGTTAAGGAA